>JBAMBJ010001575.1:0-74689 GCA_037043495.1 Drosophila recens
TTTTGATTTGATTTTGATTTCGCAGTCAGCTGTTCACAGCTGCTCCATACAAAATTTTCAGTGTGCCCAGAGCAACATCAGGGAAATGGTCTTACTAATTGATTTCGAGAAATCAGCTCTGAGACGGCTGATTTCTCGATTTCGATTTGGTTTCAGGCACAGCTGATTGCCAGCTGATTTGGTTTACGGCACACTGGGCATTATTGCACTGGATGCAGTGAGTTAGGTCGTCGGATCTGCGTTTATCGAATATTCGTAGATCTACAATGCAAACCAACACCAACGTGTCACACGGCTGTCCGCAACCAGATGCGTATAAAAACCGCCGCGAGAGCTTGATTTTTCGAAATCAATTAGTACGATGCGACATTTCCCTGATTTGCTCTGGGCACACTGAAAATTTTGTATGGAGCAGCTGTGAACTGCTGACTGAAAATTTCACTTAGAGCGAATCGAAATGCAAGTCAAAGAACGTTTACCGGAATCGCACTAATGCCGAATATGATAACTGCAACTTGCGTGAATAAAGTACTTAAAGTGAAGTTCAACACTGAGATGAGCGATAATGTAAACCAGCAGTGGAGACGCAGGCTCCGGTGAGCACCGCAACAACATCAACCCTGAATTAAAATTTCAACGCTAAGTTGAGCAATTCACGGACGTGAGCGAACGAGTAAGCGGTGCAGACCACTGGCTAGGTTTATATCTCTGACTTGATCGTTTAAGTAAATTTTGAACTTCAACATTAATAAGTAGCTATATTCATACAATTTGTAGTTAATATCAAGTTGATTCAAATATTAGTGGGATTCCGGTAAACGTTTTTGATTTGCTTTTGATTTGATTTTGATTTTGCAGTCAGCTGTTCACAGCTGCTCGGATACAAAATTTTCAGTGTGCCCAGAGCAAATCAGGGAAATGTGGTCTTACTATTGATTTCGTGAAATCAGCCCAGAGACGGCCTTTTTTTTTGTTTTGGTTTTACTCGAAACAGCCGATTGGCAGCTAAAAAGTATACAAAAAATGGGCATAATTGCACAAAATGCCGAAAGAAAGTCATCGAATATGTTTTTATTGAATATTCGTAGATTTACAATGCAAACAAACACCAACTGTCACACAGCTGTTCGAAACCAAATCAAAATGAAAAAATAATCAGTCTCAGAGCTGATTTTTTGAAATCAATTAGTAAGACCACATTTCCCTGATTTGCTCTGGGCACACTGAAAATTTTGTATGGAGCAGCTGTGAACAGCTGACTGCAAAATCAAAATCAAATCAAAAGCAAATCAAAAACGTTTACCGGAATCCCACTAATATGTGATATTATGATTAAATACAAATTCAATCATTTAGCAAGCATCGATATTAAAACAAATTCCTGAGCTAGCGCATACTATGTAAATCAGCATTGTGCTATTCAGTGTGATCGGGAATTTTTAGGTAGACTCAAATAGGTTGTCATTGCATAGATAATGCCCCCAGCCACTGTCGCCCACTGCCCTCAGATATTATGCTTATTTGGTTTTTGAACTTATTGTTATAGTAGCTTTAGTTATACAATGTACATATTCAATATTAGTGGGATTCCGGTAAACGTTTTTGATTTGCTTTTGATTTGATTTTGATTTTGCAGTCAGCTGTTCACAGCTGCTCCATACAAAATTTTCAGTGTGCCCAGAGCAAATCAGGGAAATGTGGTCTTACTAATTGATTTCGAAAAATCAGCTCTGAGACTGATTATTTTTTCATTTTGATTTGGTTTCGAACAGCTGTGTGACAGTTGGTGTTTGTTTGCATTGTAAATCTACGAATATTCAATAAAAACATATTCGATGACTTTCTTTCGGCATTTTGTGCAATTATGCCCATTTTTGTATACTTTTTAGTTGTCAATTAGCTGTTCGCCCAGGCTGTCAGCTGTTCACGAAATCAAAAAATAATCAGTGTGCAAAAAGGGTCGTTCCGTCAACTGATTTTGATTTGGTTAAAAATAATCAAAAGCAAATCAAAAATGTTTACCGGAATGAGCCCTTTTGGCTCATTCCGATAAACATTTTCGATTTGCTTTTGATTATTTTAACCAAATCAAAATCAGTTGACGGAACGACCCTTTTTGCACACTCGATTCATTTTTGGATTTCGTGAACACGCTGACAGCCTGGGCGGCACAGATGCTGATTGACAGCTAAAAGTATGCAAAAATGGGCATAATTGCACAATTTGCCGAAGAGAGTCATCGAATATGTTTTTATTGAATATTCGTAGATTTACAATGCAAAACAAACACCAACTGTCACACAGCTGTTCGAAACCAAATCAAAATGAAAAAATAATCAGTCTCAGAGCTGATTTTTCGAAATCAATTAGTAAGACCACATTTCCTTGATTTGAATCCTGGGCACACTGAAAATTTTTGTATGGAGCAGCTGTGAACAGCTGACTGCAAAATCAAAATCAAATCAAAAAGCAAATCAAAAACGTTTACCGGAATCCCAATACTGAATATGAAAATTCACAGATTATATGAATAAGTACTTATGCGAAGGTACGTTAAAGCATAATATAAAACCAAATTGTAACAGTTATCACGGAAACATCCACAAAATCATTCACGATTCTATTAGACGCTACCTCTAGTATATTCTATGATACTGCGAATGGCCATTGTGAAGTATATATTATGTTATCTTTGAGTATTTGGTAATCTTCACTTTGAAGCTGAACATTATCTCATATAATCATTGTAAGTTTTACAAATATTCAAATCATTAGTGGGATTCCGGTAAACGTTTTTGATTTGCTTTTGATTTGATTTTGATTTTGTCAGTCAGCTGTTCACAGCTGCTCCATACAAAATTTTCAGTGTGCCCAGAGCAAATCAGGGAAATGTGGTCTTACTAATTGATTTCGAAAAATCAGCTCTGAGACTGATTATTTTTTCATTTTGATTTGGTTTCGAACAGCTGTGTGACAGTTGGTGTTTGTTTGCATTGTAAATCTACGAATATTCAATAAAAACATATTCGATGACTTTCTTTCGGCATTTTGTGCAATTATGCCCATTTTTGTATACTTTTTAGTTGTCAATTAGCTGTTCGCCCAGGCTGTCAGCTGTTCACGAAATCAAAAAATAATCAGTGTGCAAAAAGGGTCGTTCCGTCAACTGATTTTGATTTGGTTAAAAATAATCAAAAGCAAATCAAAAACGTTTACCGGAATCCCACTATTGTAAGAGTGATTCTGATATTCTGATTCTGACAATGTGGAAGAAATTATATGTCGAGAACTCAGTCTCTTAAATAGCCTCAAATTAATTTCTGTAAATCTAGTAGTCCTCAACTCAACTTTCAATTGTTTAAACTATTGAAAAATACGTAAAAGCACTTATAAAGAGAGAGAGACAGGGAGAGAGAGAGAGAGAGCGAGAGAAAGAGAAAGAGAGTAAAACACAGACACAAAAAGAAAAAGACTATTTAAAATAAATATGTTCAAGATGATTTCGAAGACTTCCAATCGTCTGACCACGCATTTCATACAGGAGAGCAACTTGTTGTTGACTCCGCACGGAAAGTCGCCGCTGTCCAAGTGCATCAAGGTGGTGCAGGCGGAGCATGATGCACTGGAGGCCAGTGTGCTGAAGGAGCTGCTGTTCCTGGACGATGCATTCCGCGTGTACTTCAAGCATTGGCTCAGCGAGCAGAGTCTGCAGCGCATGGCGGCGGAGAAGCTGTGGAAACTGTCCAAGGATTTCATGCAACAGGCCGAGATGAATTGCACCGCACCCAAGTATCCCGCATCCGATGTGGAGTCGATAGTCAGCCGGTATCAGGTGCATTATCAGATTATCCTCAGCTCGAATTCCTCGATGAATCGTGACCTGGCTTCGCTGCGTCGCAATCTGTTGGGATTCCGTCGGGAGTGTGGCAAACTGGATCTGAACGAGGATAGTTCCTTCATTGTGGGCGACACGTTTCACAAGCCCATCAAGTTTTTCATAGATCTGGCTGAGGAATTGTTCAGCTATTTCCACTGCAATTATCTGAAGTTGGACTGTGGTGCACGGCATCTGGATCCCTCGGACCTGTCGGCCGTGGAGAACTACCAGAAGATACTGACACCTTGCGAGGAGTTCGAGGACTATCTAATGCACAATCTGGGCTACTGTCAATGTCTGCGTCCCTCGCAGCCGTGTCCCGAGTGGCCCAAGCACTCGACCATCAAGTCCAATGACTTTGACGATCTCATGAATCGCGCCAAGCAGAAGCGTTGTGCTCGTCGGCTGGCCAAGATGTCGGCGGATGCGACGGCCGAGGAGGTGCCCGAGCTGCCCTCCAGGGACGACAGCACCGTGCTGAACCTGGAGCACGAGCTGCGCATGCATCAGCTGAGCATGCGTCTCGCCTTGCTCCGTCAATCCAATGGGCCCATCAACATCGGGCACGAGCGCGATCTGGTCGAGCAAATGATCTACGCCTTGAGTCCTTCCTTAATGCCGGATACATATTCGGGAGCTCGCGGCGTTTCGGCTTCCTCGTTCAATGTGGCACCTCGTTCTCGGTCACAGCACTTGTCGCATCCGGAACTTTAAGCCACTCCGGATGTGCCACAACATGTTGCCGCTCTCGTTATTTGCGTTTACTCATAAATCTCCGCTCAGCGCGCATTCAAATTACAAACTGCACATTAACTGCCCAAATACACGTGATATTTTCGTTCTCATTCCCATTCTCATTCTCGAATAAACATGACCAACAAATTTGCATGCAAATGCAACAATGAGCTTGCCACTTACGACCACAGTGCACGCAAATAGCTTGCAGCTTGTTGCACGTGGCAAGGACCAACGAGTCGCACAAGTGATTTAAATCTAAATTTGATTTGTATACGAGTTTCACAAGCTGCACGAACAGATGCACCGAGTTGCCAAGTTGCCTAAATCTCTTTCTAAAGAGACTCGCTTCCTTCCAGCTGAAGAGCTTTAACAACTCGAGGAGTTTCTTAACTGTAACTATATCAAATTTCACTTCAAGTCACAATGCGCAGACATAGAAAAGTTATTTTCAATGGATAGACAGACGGATAATACAAGTACATTCGAATACAGTCTGGAAGCGGATGCTTAATGGATATAAATGATGTATAATAAATGGAGAGCTGTTATAAAATACAATCAATACACATAAATATGAAAGAGTAATCAGAAACATCTCTTTAGAAAAATTAGATTTTAAAATTTGAGAATTAGGCAGAAAAATTTTTCAAAAATATTTTTGCTAGTATTTTTTATAATTTTTCTGAAAATCCTAAAAATTACGATTTTAACCCCTTTTTCCTATTTTTTACACAAAAAGTGGCTTTTATGCAGTTTTCAAAAAATTATAAAAAATACTCGCTACAAAATTTTATTTGCAGTCACTCTTAGAATTGTTTGAAGAATTTTTCTGCATCAAAATATTTATTAAAAAAAACCAGGAAAAAAGTTGATAAATTGTCACTTTTTAAAGTTCAAAATTTTCGATGAGTACCTACTTAATGCGTTAAAGAAATTTTTGCATCATTAGAACGGGATTTAATTGAATAAAATATTAGTATAAGAAACCCACATCAAAACATCTTTATTATACGCAAATTTGACAAATTTATACTGTATGAAGACATTAGTGGTTCACTGTATCTGCAGACAAATGGCACATATTCAAACTGCAGCTTTAATCGTTATAATAAATATTGTTTATAAAATAAATTTGATTTTTATAATAAGCGCATGATATGTATATGTGTAATCAAAGTTGTAATTTCCTCGTAAATCTAACAAATTATTTCCACAATTACCACGACTCGTTTAAGAGTGATTTTCTTCCAATACTACGCTACATTTTGAGCTTGGTCAAGATAAAATACAAATTTAAAAAAAGTATTTTAATTTTATGCTTTAATAACTGAATAAATTTTAAAAAGTAGTTGTAATATAGTGATATAATATGTTAATTTTGGCAACAAATCTATGCTAAATAAGCTGTAAATTAAGTAAAAAGATTTTCTTTAGATTATTTTATAAAAATTCAGGCTTTCGTGATTCGTGAGAGATCCTTAGCGGTATTTCTTTAAGCTCCCATCTATAACTAAGAAGCAGCTACTAAGTGTGCTAAGTTATGTTTGCAAATGAATATAGAAGCAAGCAATCAATTAATTTAGTTAACTAACTAAATAATTAAGTAACTAACTAACTAAGCAACCAACTAACTAGTTAATTAGTCAACAAAGTAAAAGGAACTCACCGATCTGGCGCCCGATGTGATGCGTGCGCTTTGGGAGCGCGTCGCGGGACGGCGGCGTCTGTAGCCGGGGGTTCCCCCCTCGGGGGTGGCACTGCCCGAGGGCATGTTGTGGATAACGGTCTCGATGCTGGCGCCAGTGGCACAGATCGAGGCGCTTCTCGTCTTCTTCTGCATCCGATGATGCATCGGCGATATATCGTCGACCATTTTGTTGTTTATTTGAACTGTGTTGCGTCGACTAAATGTGGTTTAGTTTTTGTGGTGCGGTTTGCAATTGATTTGATTTTGCAGTTAACTGCAAAAGCTATTTTTGTGGTGCTGTTGTTGTTGCTGAATTTGTTGCTGTTGTTGTTGCTGTTGGTGGTGCACTTTTGGGTGCATAATCTGAGTTTGTGGTGCGTCTGCAAATAAATCAAAAAGCCAGAAACGAAAATACTTAAAAATTTGTGATTCAAATCAAGAATATTTTAAACATTTTGCAGATACTTGCAACTACTATTATGTGTGGTCATGTTTTATATTTATAAATAAAGCAACGCAAAAGATCTTAGCACTTTAAATAAACAAAAAAGACGGGCATGCTAGAATATGAGTTACCCAGTAATCGATAAAATAATAAGATTATAATAACATATTAAAGCTGATTTCTACCTCATGTAACATACACTTGCACATGAGTAATGTACCCCTTTCCAGCTAATGCTTACAGGGTATTTTAAGCAAATTTGCCAGAGATAAAACTAAATTGTACAACTATGTACATGCAACATAATTTGCTGTGTGATTTCTCATTTCACTTTCTTATGTTCATTTTATTTTATTTGATTTTATTTTTCTTTACTCTTGTCTCCCTTCTGCCTCTTACACTTTATTTATAACCTGTTTCGTCTTTTCACGCGTTTCCACAAAAACTGGGTCACCGTCCGAGCAAACGAAAAGACCGAACATAAAATGGCGATGAAATTCACACACCCAAAGGAGGAATGCAGAGGGGAAAGGGAACAGTGCAAAGAGCGCGGGGCAGGGTGAAAGTATGTTCAAGTGAGACATCAGAGTATATTACAAAAAGGAGGCTAATCAATAAACTATAATCAAATATTTTAGAAATTTTAAACAGAAATTATAGATCAAAAAGCAGAAAAAGCAGAATAAAATATACAATATAAAATTTACATTTGTGTTTTGGGACACTATCTTTTTTCCATAACCTCATGATGTTACACAGATAGTCTGTTTTTCAGATATTTTTTTTAGATTTCTGTGGAATTCTTCATTCCCAAATCCACTTCTAAGCAATGATAGCTTTTTATAACTTGATTTCCCAATTTAGATTTTCCTGGTTCTTAATTCCCTTAAGTCTTTGCAGTTGACTGAACAATTTATTAGATTTTTTAAACTTAGTCTTTTCATTTCCTCCTTCCTTAATTTTTTGCTTTTTCCATATTTCCTACCCAATTTTTTTTTGTCTTCATTTTATTAATTTTTCCCCATTTCTTTCTCTCCATAAATGATAATAAATAATTATTCGATTCCGCTCCTTTCATAATTTCTTCAATCACTCTATGGAAATTGATTGAATAACTCATTAGATTTCTCAATATACTGGGGTGCCACAGAATTCGCTTACGCTTGAATTTCACTTAAATTTCATACAAAGAGCGATTTCTGTGGCACTTCCGATAATCTTTACAATATGTGTTTTCTCTGCTCCTCGCTACATTTCTCTCTTCACATTCTTTTCCATTTTAAATCCCTTTCCTTTTTTATATTCATTCTATAACTGAATATTCCTTTATTATTCTATGGGTTTTCTCAAAAATCCCTCAATCACTCTTCGGATATTGATTGAGTAACTCTTTCGATTGCACAACACGCAGTGATTGTTTCCACTGTACGGCTAGTCACAACAATTTCTCACTCTCACTCATACTATGGAAGACGGGGCACTTTGGCCCATATATTTCCGAGGCATCGGAGGCATCTCATGTGTCGGAACGTGTGTGCTTCCATGTGGATGGGTTGGATGGGTTGAATGTGGGCTGTGAGTGCTTAAGTGTGTCCGTTGTTTAATCACGGCGTAGTTTTTATACAATCTATAAATACAATTTTGCTTTGGATATGTTTTGCTTTCTTCTCTTTTCTTTTGTTTTGTTTTGTGCTATTTCTCTTGCATCATCTTCGAAACTCTTCCTCTCCCTCTCGTTTACTCGTTTACTCGTATCTAAACATTTCACAATAGATTTGTTGATGTAAATAAAAAAGAAGAGATTGCTTTCATCGAGGCGAGGGTGTTGATCTGGAATGCCTCAAGTCCTCAAGTGGCGTAGCTGATGTGGCAACTTTTGCCCAGAACGGAACTAACAACTTGGCTAAAATGTCCTGCAGTTTAATTGACACTAATTGCCAAAGAGACTTACGAAGGCAACCAACTAAGATGAAAATGAAATCCATTTTTCTAGACATCTTAAAGCCATCTTTTCTACACTCATAAATATTAAGAACCAAGTTTGTTTTAAAACTAAAAATAAAAAATTTTAAAAATTAAAATTCTTTGAAATAAATGCTTTTTTTATCAGTGTAGACCTGTCACTGGGCTAAGACGCTACCAAATTGAGTTTGTCAGGACGCCGCAGGCAGGAGGTGACACAACAGCTGCAAGGACAACGTTGACGATGAAGAGGATGATGATAATGAAGAGGATAATGATAATGAAGAGCACGATGATGATAACAGTCATGAGAACACCCAATCAAAACATATTTGTAATCTATTTAGGCTCGCACTACTTAGACATGCATCATTAGCTGCTGCCATCGCATTGAGCTCCCTTCTGTCTTCTGTCTTCTTCTCCTTCTAGTTCTCCTTCTCCTGCTCCTCCCATCCCTCCTGTTGTGATCTGTTCCGTTCTCTGAACTCAAGTTCTGCATAATCGAATTACGCTTCAAAGTCGTTTGGCCTCCCACAATTCACGTTGCCTCCAGCTGTCAGCTGTTGGCTCCACTTCTAAGTGCAATTTGGAGCCTGTCTGTCTGCCTGTCTGTCTCTCAGTCTGCAGCAGGACGTCGCCATGTCTCAAGTTGTCTAGGCCAAACAGGCCTTGAAGTCCTTATTGTGTATACTTAATCTGCACTTTTCTATGCAACTATAAAGACAGTTTGGCACTAAGTCAATAGAGGGTATAAATACAAATCTCAAAAATATATTTAAAATATTTAAGACATATATATATATATAAATATACAATTTGGAACTTTCGAAGAACGCAAGTGAGAATCCCTTTGCTTAAAAATCGCTTAACTGTGCAATAATATTATTTTAACAAAATAATAAAATTTAAATAGAGAATAAACTTATAGATCAAATTATAATTAAAATGTTTAAGGTATAACATTTTGAATTTAAAGATCATTTTTAATATTTTTTTTATATAATTACATATTATTTTCGTTTAAATTATTTTTTAAGAGCACTCAAAGTTTCGGTATATTTAGCAGATATATCTAAAACTCGATTCTTTTTTTTAGTGATTTTTAGATATCAATTCATTGTTTGGATTTACATCCCTATTCTCTACCCGCGCTTAATCGTTCCCGGAGCTTCTCAAAGGGAAACTCAAAGTCCGGTGCATTTCACTTAATTCACATTTCTGCAGAAATGTTTTGCAGTAATTACTTTTTTGAATGATTAAAATGTAAATAATTAAAAACTCGCTTTATTTGCGTTGAGTTTTTTTGTTGGCTGGCAGCTGTCAATAGGGACTCTAGTAAACGTGGCCAAATGCAAAGGACATTCTCCCCCACAGACACACACACACACACACACTCACACACTAACACTCTCACACACACACACACACATACGACATCAGACAAAGGGCCACTGCACATGTGTTGAAAGTAGGTAAATAATGCAAAAGTTTCTACTGGTAACACGCTGCGTATGCGTTATGTAAAATCCAGATAGAGCAAAACCTTTAAAGAAGTTACCCTAACTTGAGCTGGGACGATAAGCAGCTGAAAGGATTTTGAATTCATTGTCAATGTGACTTTACGCTTGATTTGCCCGAGCCAAAAAGGGATACAATGGGAGGAAAGTCCTGTGACACTCAGTCGTGCATGAAACTGAACCTGAAACTGAACCAGTAGCTGAACCTGCTGCAGATGTTTGCATTGAATTCATGCCACAGGCCTGGCTAACAACGCAAACAAAGTTCAGGCCAAGTCTGGGGCCAAATTGAAGGCGAGTCTCTCTAATTGCCCGGACAATGGACCCAAAGAGAAGCTGAATCGACTTGATTGGCCTCGACAGGACTACATATGAGATTGAGCAGAGAAAGAGATAGAGATAGAAAGGGATAGATTTGGCTTTTATGGCCAATATAGATATGGCCACATGTGCTTGGCGATTATTACGAAACTTTGGCAACGTTTTTATCTAAGCCCAAATCGACGACAACAGCAGCTATTAACATAAATTTGATGCCAACTCAAATATTTGGCCACATATTGATTAATCAGACCAGCTATCGAAATGTTGCGACAGGGGAAGGGGGGAAAACGGTTACTTCACCTCGTTGCACATTCGCTGGTGTTCACTGTACTTTCATTGACAGCTGTGCCCGATTCCAGGCAACTTAAGTTATCAGCTCACAATGTGCGTGGGGTAGTTTTTTGTGCTTTTTTATTTTTGTCATTGCTGAGATAAACCTGGCAAAAGCTGATAAGCATCGAACGATACTCGAACGATATGGCGAGGTCTGCCCAAATCGCATGATGTGGCACGACTTTTGGGAGAACAGAAGACAACTGAGTGAAGTCGGATTTGGGAGCAGAGAATGACCTATGAATGAATTGATTTAAGAACTTAAGGACTATGATCATAAAAATAGCTGAACAGTTAAATCAGCATTGGAGCAAGTTTTGGAACTGAAAGAGTTTTAGTATATTAACTATACTGAAAATGCGTAATGAAAACACACATTTATTGAGCGAACTCTGAAGCTGAGCTAAAACGCTTTCAACAGGTCCAATTTTATATTGAAAATACATTTGTCTAGCTATTGCTTTGTTATTAATTCAAAAACATATGCTTAAGATAATATTAAGTGCAGCTAAATGAAATCTTAGCTATATATTCAAAGATTTTATATAAATCAATGGCCGTGTCCACCAGAACTAATCAATCAGTAATCATGTATCAGAAATCAAAAAATTGTTGATGGGCTTCTGGTGAACGCTTTGATGAAATTTTGGAACAAAATCAAAGTTGTCATTTCTTTATTTGTCAAAGGTGTTAATATTTATTTCAAAAATTCAAAACAATTAAAATAATAGATGAATTGTTGCATTAATCAATAATGAAGCCAATATTGTATAAGCATTTAATATTTTTTATGAGAAAGTTTAAAGCACTTTTTCTAACCATATTCCTTAAAAATACGCAGACTTCCACGTCTTCCTTGCATTTTTTTTAAGAAGACCAAATTAATATTTATATAGTGGTTTCCTTGTTAATTTTTTTACTATTTATTTTCAAATCTTGTGTTCTGTTGATTACGATTTGTTGTATCGATAAAAAAGCATCACTATCACTGAATTTCAGCGAACTATTTTGGTGATGAATTTTCAGTCATCATAATCACAAAATTTTAAAATCATGATTGCAAATCACTGCCGTTCACCAGAATAATCGTGCAAATTTTATCGATATTCTGTTGTCGATTTGTTCTGGTAAACACGGCCAATATCTATTTATACATATAAATTAAAATTAAGAATCGAGTTTTAAAACGAAGTGTTGAAATCGTCAAAACAAACATCGATATAAAAATCGTTTCCTTTAAAATAAGACTGTACATTTTTCGAGCTATTTTTCACCAATAATTTGTAGAGCTCAAAAAGCTCAAAAAATATAATAGAATTTCAATAGAAATTCGTCAAATCTTTGCCGAACCTGTTGCTGTTGTTCATATTAAAGTGACTTGAGTGACATACAACGTTTTTAAAGATGTCTTTTAAGCAAATAAAATTATTTATAGAATGAATTGGCATCCTGACAGGTCCTGTTATTGCTGTGGAAAAGGACGCAACAGTTGTGTGTTCTTGGCAGGAATCGAGTTTTATTGTATCTCTTGCTATGTATGTCTTAGTTGGTGACTTAAATGCTAAACTTTAGTACACCGCAGTTACTTGCACGGACAGAAAAAGTAAACAGAACTGAGTATTGCTTTCTTCCCTTCATTTCGTTGTGCGTTTTGCGAGTGTATTTTGTGTGTGTGTGTGTAATTGTTGTAAAACCGATGCAAAAAAAAAAAAATGTTTTAAAAAGAAATTGATGAATGGAGGAGAGAACCGTATATTCTAATATTAATTATAGACGACGTTGGCTGATTCTCGTGCTCGCGCCATAATAAATAAATTATATTAAATGATATCAATGATAAGGGCATTAGCTGCTAATTTTTTTTTCAATTTTGTTTTTTTTTTGTTTTTGGAACTTCAGTTTACATCCAGAGCTCGCCGCCGCAGATTTCCAGCACCATCTTTTTGCGGAAGTATTCCATGTGCTCTTGCGAGAAATTGAGCGGCTTGTTTCGTGTTATATACTCGGCAAACATGCAACTGAAGACGCCACAATCGCTGCCGTTGGTCTGCTGGGGTACATCTTGCACGTTCTCAATTTTAAAGTCACTTGTATCGAACGGCAGCTTGCGTTTGTCCAGCGACTCCTCGCGCAGATACATTTCCAGGGCGTTCAACACCATCTGATTGGGCTTGCCCATGGAGTCGTAGTAGCGAATTGTTTTGTTCTTCATATGAATGATGGCCATGCACCAATGGACGCCGCCAACGTGCACTGGCACTGGAATAATGTCCTTGTTAAATAAGTCAACTCGGCGTGTCCAGCGCTTCACGGCGCTGTGGCCGTTCTGCAAGAGGCGCGGTATGAAGAATGTGTTCATAGCATATACGCTCGGTAGTTTGCCCTCCTTGGTCTGCGAGCGTTCAGTTATTAAATTCATGTAGAAATTTATGACTTCGTCGTTCAGCCAGCAGCCGCCCGTCAGAGTGCGAATGTCATTGCGTGTTATGTTCAGACTGAACTTTGAGACGAGTACCATTTGGGCCGGTCCATGGACAAGCTCATTATAGCGCAATTGATGCTCCTCTGTGAATGGTAAAATTTCCGGCTCGCTGTCCTCCACCGATTGAAAGGCATCCAGAACAAATATGACTTGGCCTGATTTCAGAGTTCGCTTGGATAGCGACTCCCGCAGTTTTTGCTCATAGGTTTGACGGGTTTTAGTTGTTTTGTTAACTTCCTCAATAACCAATTGCCTGGCAATTTTCGACTGCTCATGCGTACGCGAACATTTCTCGTTGAAGAGCTGCGAAAAGTTATCGGAATAATATACGCATGCGCTCTGACGCTGCTGCAATGCTTTGGTCAACGGACGGGAAGTCAAGGCTGATGATTGCGCATTCATTTGCGATTTATTGGCAATGCTCTCATATTGATCATCATCAGGTATAGTAATCACCGACTTGTGGTTGTCACGGCCCAGATTTATGCCAGAGGCGTTGCTGTCGATGCTGTAGCACTTGACGAGTTCTGGCGGCGGTTTCTTGGCAATTGCGTGTGTTTGTTGTTCATATTGCTTGCTTGATTTGCTATCCAGAAACTTGGAGTACTCAGATCGATTAAAGTTGAATGGTGCAATTGGCTCTATCTTGTTCCTTATGAGGCCACGCAGCCAATCGTCGGCGGTATCGCTGATCCGCTGCAGACGTGGTGGACTTGGCGGCTTCTCATGGCCACGTGATGTGATTGAGTGACGAGGAGCTGCATCATGCTCGCGCAGGGTAAGATTGTTGATTAGATTAATGTACTGGTTATGCTCATTGCGCTGATCCTCCAACACCAATAGATTGTCTTTGCTAGCATTCGCGTCATAAATGTGATTGGCATGACCATTTAAACGCGCCTCGGACGAAGACGGGCTGCTGGATGGACGTGGATAGTTCTGGTCACCTCCATAGCCATTTATTCTATAACGCACTGCATCGGAGTACAGTGGTCTGGTCGTCGACGGTACGCGTCCAAAGTCGCGCCCCATCACTGGCACATCGACGCCGAGTCGATCGTAGAACGCTTGATACATATTGCTTTCACTTTGCTGCTGTTCCTCAGTATCGGAAAGATCGATGGCCGTTGTTTGGTTGTTGCGCACGCGGGCTCGACGTGTCTGTGGAGCGTTGAATATGGAAAGACGCTTCTGGGGATGACATGCGCTAATGCTGTCCTGCTCCTTGCGCTGCTTTGGATCCGCCATGTGGCTATAGTCATCAACGGCATTCGGCATATATTTAGGAAATGTGTTGTCCACTCGACGATATTTGATTAGACGTTCTGCTGTGGCTTCGTTGCTCACAGTTTGATAACAGCGCTTGCGGTTGGATTCAACCTCGTTGACTGCAGGATTGGGTGAATCCCTGGCGTTGCTTCGTCCGGCCGGCTGAAACCAGTGACGAATCTTGCTAAACAGATCAAATCCCATCGAATCGTGGTTTGAGATTGCGCTATCGATTTTGGAGGCAACCGCACTTAATCTTTGGTCAAGTTCGTTTAACAACAATGCCGTATCGAATTCTGGTGATGTCTCCTGGCTTTCACTTAGCAAATAATTGCGCACATCGTTCAGTTTACGCTGCAGCAGCAGAATGTCCAACAGCCTGTCCGGCTGAAGATTCTCGCAGATCTCGTAAATCAAGTCCAAGGCACGTTGAACGACTGCCAGACGTCGATTTGGTAATGATGCGTCGGTTGGAGCGTTGATATCCAGATGATTGATCTTCTGACGCTGTGTCAGCTCAGAAAAGGGAAACAGCTCTGAATATTGTATATTATCGTAATCCGTTGGCTGCCGATTGTCTATGGTGTCTTGTGTGGCAGAATATGATGGTCCAACACCATTTGTCACATGAACAAAATCGCAGCTATGCGGCAGCCCAGTTCCGTTCATCGACAGTGCATGTTCTGGATGCCAGTTGAGTCCGGTGGCCGCCACAGTTATTCGGCTGGGCAGTATATTGGATGTAGAGTGCACACTGCCTACAGTGTGCCACGAACAGTGTGTGTGAGTGCGATGGACAGACTTTTATTTTATATCATTGATGGAACACAATTTGTAAAAGTCTCGAATTTCGCAATAAAAACTTTCTTGCCAAAAATTAGCGTGCAAATGGGAGTTGATTTCGATTTTGTTACGAGTATGTCCAATATTCTTATGGCTGAGTTGAGACATGTTGTTGTACCTCTTGTTGTTGTTGTTTGTTTGTTATTTGTTTTCATGGCCACGGTCTTATATGTACATATTTACACACAAACCCTCACACTCACACACATAGAAGCCACACACACCTGTTGCAAGCTGACGATAAAATTAATTTCAATGCACTAAGAGAAAAAAGGGGGCACAAGAAAGACACAAAGACTCACTCCCTCACACACACACACACACACATACACAGACAACACATGGCATTGCTAGAAAAGGTCAGAACCTTGTTCATTTTACCTTTTTTCCACCCTGTTCAGAAATTGTGCCTATTGTCGAGCTCAACTTGTTGTTGTTGTTGTTATTGTTGTTGTTGTTATACAGCCTGTTGACATTGTTGTCATTGTTATTGCTTTGTGTTGTCTTGTTTTTGCCAAGGCATTAACATCCTTATTCCCCATGAACATTATCATTATCATTCAGGACGTTCGTTAGCGGTTTGTTTAGATGAAGAAAAGCGATTTTATTACTCATACGCCGCATGGACTGTCCAAAAACATTATTTGTGCGCCAATTTGTTTGTTTGTTGTTTTTATATCTGCTTTGTGCCATCAACATTAAATTGGCGCTTGTTTAATGCCAGATTCTCCTACTCAAAACAAATTCTGTTGCCGTAAATAAGTTTTCATGCATTTAGTTTTAGTTTTGACAACGCACAGCGTCGTGCGAGAATTTTAATTGCACAGCAAAATATTTTGAAACAACAATTTGAACCGAAATATTGGCACGCGGCTTTTCTATATAGTCGATATATGTATATGTATAGAGAATTCTGCGCTATGAAGGTGACATAATAACATAATGCTTAAATCCCGCAAAATACCACGAAATTTGAGCTGGAAAACGGAAAAGAATTTTGTGGAAAATTTTGTATACTTTTATTTTAACAGCTAAACTTTTCTATAGTGAACTTATATGTAATGTGTAATTGTATGTAATCTCAATTTTCATTATTAAATAAATTACAAATTTCTTTAGAATATTATTTCCACATTCGCTATTCCCTTTTGTTAATTTATATAAGAACAACAAATTTATTTCAAATGTACGTTTTATTAATATAGCTATTAGTGAATTTGAAACAGCAATTTTAGCACTCATTTATTTTTTAATAAATAAAATTTCCTTTCAGGATTTCCAAATAAAAGTATCCATCATTTAAAGTTACCTGTAGAATAGAAAATGGCCTTTTTTTTCAACAATTTTCATCAGCATTTTCCCGTGTTTAATAAATTAAACGTTTCACTCACCTAATGTAATTTAAAACTAATTAAGTTATTTCTTCTTTTTCCTCAAATATTCACTATAGGCAGGCTCAACTGTATACCAGCTATATGAGCTATATACATGACTCAATTTTGTAGCTTATTCCCTGGGTAATTGTTCAATAAATCGATGCGACAGGCGAGCTAAATTTTATTTTTGTCAAAGATTTTCCAAATCGCTGCACAAAATCGACAAAGCACAACAAAAAACGACAGCAACAGCTGTAAAAACAACAACAACAGCAACAACAACAACAACGGGGGGCATGCCACAAATTGCCGTCTGTTTAGTTTAAACTTAACGTCTTTTATGAAGATTATGACACATGTTAGGTGTGTGTGCCAGTCTGCCTGTGTGTGTGTGTGTGTGTGTATGTCTGACTTAAGGAACACACACTTACATGCACAAATGTCGAGGAGGAGTTTTCATTTTGCCGTGTCTCATTTTCAATTTGACTGAACAAATGCCGCTGGCGGGGCTCAGATGTTTACACAAAAAATACACTCACTTCATTTAGTTTTCTGACAGCACAGACTAAGATGGAACGTCTTGAACCCAAGCAGGACTACGCAGGATGTCTTCGCAGCGCTCTCAAGCATCCTTTGTGCAAATCTGTGTTAATGCTCGCTTGCCATAATTAACTTTAATACAAATAAATTGGAAAATTTTTTTAGTCGTTTTTCTTAAGGCTCCTTTGTTTGAGGCGCCCTTACAGCACCCTAATTGTCTGTCTGAGTGTGTATCTGTGTGCACTCAAGAGGCTGTCATTGTGTGTGTGTGTGTGTGTGTGTGTGTGTCTGTGTGTTTATCTATTCTTCTTTCTTGGGCATATGTTGAGAGACTTGCGTTGTTCGTTTGATTTCACATACTTGGCACACTTTTGTGTACACACAACATGACTTTATTTGCCTTTGCGTATTTCTGTGTTTCCATTTAACTTTTCTGATATTTATTTTATTTTATTTAGTTTAAATACGCATATATTGAAATTTACCTATAAAATAACCACTACAAGATAAACATTATTCACTTATTTATGTTGTTTCTTGGTATTAAATATACATTGAGTTATAAAGACATGTAAAGCCACTATGGTCAAGTGTGCTAGACTATGAGATACCCTAACACTTAAAGGCAAACAGAAAAACATCTATTTTAGTCTATGCTTAAGAGTTTTTTGACTTCGTATCTAATTATTATCTTTTTTTTTAATAAGTTTTATGTACACTTTTCAAAGTCATGTTTTTTTAAATTCAAAATCAAATATTTAACTTTAATTTTACATTTTAATAAACTGTTCTTAGTTTACCTTTAGTAAATAAACCTTTTTTTAATACAATCCTGATGAAATTTGTAGTTTTCATAAAGAACATTCGAACATTTAAATATTTAAACAATCTTCTGTAATTCGTTTTTATAAGTCTTAAAATTAACTAAAGCTTTTATAGTAAACAGAATGAGTATACTCGTAACAATCATCTAACTACCGGACATAAAAAAATAAATTTTTTATTGTATTTAAACATGGAGCACAGCTTCTCATTTTTCCCACATTTTTCCCACATTTTATATTTAGGTTTGATTTACTTTTATTTTATTGTTTTCCCCGCACTCTACACTGATAAAAAAAAGAATCTAAAATCAAGATTTTGGTCTCAGAACTAAGAACCTTGGTCTAAAAAATGCGTCGAGAACATGAAAATCTTGAAGTAAGAAAACACATCTTGATTCTAAGAACAATTTAATTAAGACCAAGTTCTTATTTTTAAGACCATAAATTCTTATATTTTTTGGACCACAAATCTTATTATAAGAATAAAACTTATTATTTTTTTAAGAATATGTGTTCTTAGTTTAAGACCAAAAAGTCTTGAATACTCAAGACAAAATCTTAAATTAAGATTAAGCTTCTTAACAATTTAAGAATCATGAAGTAAGTTTTAGTTAACTTGAAGTCTAGTAATGTCGATATGACACTAAACAACAACAACAACAAAACACTTGCAGAACGCAAGAAGCATGGCTCGGTATACAGCTGTTTCAAGAGATGTCAATCTCTATTATCAGTACCGTTGTGCTGACTTGGCCAGCGATCCAAGCCTTAGGTCATCATTGAGAAGCCAAAACCAGCTGTGATTTATTGGTTTCAAGAAGTGAAAGAATTTTAAGATTTTTGTTCTTATTTTGGGAGAAAAAAATCTAAGATCTAAGATTTTTATTCTTATTTTAAGAACTTAACCTTTTTTAGAATAATATTCTTAGTTTTAGTAATTTGGTCTTAAAATGGACTTATATTAAGAACAAAATATTTAAATGTAAGAATTTGATTCTTATATTAAGAATTTACGATTTTCAAGATTAATATTCTTAGTTTTAGTAATTTGGTCTTAAAATATTCTTATTTCAAGAACAAAACTTTTAAGATAAATGTTCTTGATTTTAGAAAGTGGTATTTTTTTTCAGTGTATCTCATGCTTTTGTTTTAAGAGCAGTTAACCTGACTGAACAGAAATTTCTTTAAAATTAAAGGAATAACTTTAAATGATTCTGAGCTGGAGTTGAGTTGTGTTATCGATTAAATAAGTTTGCCATTTTTTTTCAGCGCCTTTCGCCATTTTTTATGATGAAACATCAATCCCAGTGGGAAAATGCACGGACAGCTCTGGCAATTATGCATTCGCCGCCAAGTTGAGGCCAAGTTGAGACCAGAAAGCAGTCCTAGGACTAATGGCAAATGCCAGAGCAATGGATGCGAGCATTACAGAAAAAAAGGGAGATGAAAAACACTGAATTTCCAGAGTAAAAAAAGTTAGAAAAATGGCAAATGGCCAACAAGTTGAGCTGCGTGAATAAATACAATATATCTTCCTATATACGTTTTTTTATACATTTTTATAAAAATTTATTGTGAGTTGCTGTAAAGGAAACTGTGTTGTGTATGTGTGTGTGTGCGTGTGTGTGTGTGTGTGTGGCAACGATTTTGCATGTTTGCTGTGGACTTTTACAATGATGATGAGAAATAAAATGTGCTGGGTCTACATTTGGTTAAGTTTTGAGGCTGTGCAGCGGAAATGCTGTCAGTCTCCGCCTCAGTCACGTTTCTCGCTATTCAAGAGTTTTCCTCCACTTGAAACACACACACATGGACAGACAGACAACTCACACACACACATGTTACACACACACATGCATACAAAGTGTAGTTCAAAGTGAAGCTACGTTTGCTTGTCATACACGAAATGTAACCACGCCCGGGAATAGCCCAATGAAGCTGGATAAAGAGAGAGACATAGAGAGAGAGAGAGAGGGAAACTGAGTGTATGTTTTGCGGGCTGACAGCACTGTCAACTATACTACAAAACAACAACATAGCCCACTTTCAAAGGCGGTAGCTGCATTTTGACCAACTGAACATGGATACCAACTAGTCGGCGGTGCTACAGTCGAGCGGTACTCGACTGTCGGAGACCCCGTACCTATTATAAAGATATCTCAAACAACAAAAAGATTTTCTTACTAAGACTTGATTTTCGACTGATCGTTCCTATGGCAGCTATATGATATAGTAATCCGATTTCAATTAAATTTCATGTCAGTATGTATGGGACCTTCTTTTATGCATATTCTGTCAGTTTGGTTGAAATATCTCAAACAGCAAAAAAGTTGTCCATACTAAGACTTGATTTTCAACTGATTGTTCCTATGGGAGCTATATGATATAGTGGTCCCATCCAAAATCTAAAACAAACTCGATCTGCTTGCAATATAGACGAACCTACATACCAAGTTTGGAGTCTCTAGCTCTTATAGTCTCTGAGATCTAGGCGCTATTACAGATGGACAGACGGACGGACGGACAGACGGACATGGCTATATCGACTCGGCTGTTGATGCTGATTAAGAATATATATACTTTATGGGGTCTGCCACGCCTCCTTCTGCCTGTTACGCACATTTTTTTTTGTGACAAAGTTAATAGACCCCTTTACTTTTTTAAAGTACGGGGTCTAAAAACTGCCCCCCTCCTCACCTACCCCCGCTCTCCTCCCTCCCTTAACCCTCACTTGCTGCCATATCCTGCTCATCCTGTCAGCTGCCTGTTATTGTTTGGCCAAGTGCGTTGGGTGCAGGTGCTGACCAGGTTTTTACTTTTACATTCCAAAACAACAACTTTTCACCCTCTTCCCCTCCCTTCCATCCCCTTCCATCCCCTTGGGGCACTCGACTTAAGCGTTGTGTCTCTTTGTGCTCCATACTCTTGGCGAATTTAATTGAATTTACAATTTTTGGTAGGCACTGTAGCGGCTAAAAGCAATGCATATCAATTTCGCAGTGGCCCACAACTATTTGTCGTGCACAACTAATGGAATTATATTTGGCCAAATTTGATTTGTCATAAAACGCATTGCAGCTCCTTGCTCCTTGTGTGTGTGTGAGTGGGCGTGTGGGCGTGACTTATTGTTGGCCATATCCGAGTCGCGTGCCAATTGCCATTTTAGTTTAATTGGCAAACGGCCACAGCGAACGCAAGTGCAACAACAACAAAGGCGTTGCAGTCCCAAATGACGCAGTGCAGCACAATATTTTTTATATTTTATAACTCTTCCCCTTCGACTTTATCAAATTGTTGTATTTTTTGTTGTTGCTTTGATTGAGTTTTTGTAATTGTGGTGTCAACGTGCGGAAATCCGAGTGCTTTGATTGACTGACTTTGATTAGGCCCGAGGGGAGGGGAAAAACGAACACTTTTTGTTTGCCATTGGCTTCATCAACAAAACATGTGGCAAGCAGGAATTCAATCAATAACATAACTTCAATGACTTTAACTCCTAATTGAAGTGCATTTCACTATGAATATTTAAACTTAGCAGCGCTGTTATTGTTTACATCACACGACACTGTTAAGTGATTAAGAGAGTAATCGAGAAAGATCAGCCTGTAATGTTTAACATTTCAAACTCCTTTAGATTTGTCAATTACATAACAGAAATTTATACATTCCATTAACATAACAGACAACTTGACAGCAGCAGATTTAAATTACAGTCGAACTTCCCTAACTCGAATCACCATTATCCACGAAAAAAGTTCGAGTTAGGGAGACTTCGAGTTAGGGAAGTAGAATTGTATGAAATTTGCCTAGTATTGCCACTCGATTTTGTTCGAGTTAGAGAAACTTCGAGTTAGGAAGTTCGACTGTAGTTATAGAAGAAAAAAAAAATTATGAAATCGATAAAAATGGTCAAGCCTTTATAATGCTAAGAAGCTTCTAGGTAGGTATAAAAATAATAGAGATTTTGAGATATATTTTAATTTCCTAGATTATGAAAATTTGGACGTTGAATTAATTTAATGGTCAAAAAATAACTAATAAGACATTACTCATTAATATCGGTTAAGGTTTGACATTGTTATAAGACTTTAAAGTTTTCAAAAATTTGTTAAGGGGTAAGTATGGAAAATATCGAAAATTTTCGAAATATTTAAACTGTCCCAAATGAACAACTTTTTGATACAGATGCAATTTAGAGATGAAACCATGAAAAAATTGATTTGGCACATGGAAATCGATTGGACTTTTAAGAAGCTATGAGAGTTTGAAAATAGAGAAATCTGTATCTGTACTATTTTTACATTTTTAATATCATACAAATTATACATGACAAAAATACAGTTGAACTTTCGTAACTCGAACTTCTATAATTCGAATCTCTCTCTAGCTCGAGCTAAATGAGTGGCAGTAATATATGTATATAAATTTAAGAAAAAGAACTCTATATGTCGAATAGCTCCATAACTCGAACCTTTTCTTTGGATAATGGTGATTCAAGTTAGGAAAGTTTGACTGTAATTAACATAAATTATAACAGTTAAACAATATGAACTTAACAGAAGAAACCTGTGCATGCCATAACATCCGCCTCTGTTAAGTAACCCGCTGTACAACAGATAATTGCATGTAAATGTTAATTCCATGCACAAAGTGGCCCGATGGCAAAAAGAAAGCAAAGAAGACTCTTTTGAATGCTTGAATGCCCTGAAGGAATTATCCCCAAATTGCTTCCGGCCAAACAGGCAGAACGGTCTTTGGTTGCTTGGCTAGAATCGGACGCAGCGTGTGACTTTTGGTCTTTGAGAAATGTATTAAAATTGATTGCAATTTAGGCAGTTGCTTTGCCGCTGTCAAGTGGTTTATGGCACCCGAAGGAATGTGAAGCGCTTTACAGCTGAAATAATCATTGCGAAATGTATTTATTTACTTGGCATTTGCTGGGAAGGGAGAAAGTGAGAGGAGGGAGAGGAAAAAGTGAACTGAGGGGAGTCTAAAACAAACGACAGCAACTGGGCCATTTGAACAGTGCAATAAACTCGGGGCCGCCCAATGTCCTGGAATATTTAATGTGCCGTACAGCAGGATACTGAAAAGTTCCCAATGGGCCGTCAGCCAACATTGCGTATGAGCGATTTTTTTTGTTCTCTCTTTTATCGGTTGGTACTCGTACTACATATTATTCCCTTTTTACGAGTCAACGAACGAACGAAGGGAACAAACGTTGCGCCTGCCTGATTATCCCAAATCAGCAAATGCATTTGGGCGGAAAAATGGTTGAGGAAAAGCGTTGAAAAGCAAACAAATCCGAAAAGGGCCACAAATCGCATTAACAATATCAACAGCTAAATAAACTTAAAATATACACTAGCCAGAAAAACTATGCGTACACACTTTTTTTTAACTTTAACAGTTTTTGTAAGTCAAGTCATCATAGTAAAATAAATATATTTGGAAAGTTCGTTTAAATTCCGATTGAATGATGCAAAAATTTCCTTAACCCATTAAGTACCCTTCGAAAATTTCGAACTTATGTAAAAGTCACTTTTCAAAACTTTTTTCCTCGATTTTTTACAAAAAATATTTGGATGCAAAAAAATTTCAAAAATAATTTTGCTAGTATTTTTTATAATTTTTTGAAAACCGCAAAAAAGCCACTTTTTGCATGAAAATGGGGAAAAATGGGTTAAAATGGTCATTTTTAAGATTTTCAAAAAATTTTAAAAAAATACTAGCAAAATTATTTTTGAAAATTTTTATATAATTATATTTTTTACTGTATATTTTTTTACTGTGAAGACTTGACTTCCAATAACTTTTAAAGTAAAAAAAGTGTGTACGCATAGTTTTTCTGACTAGTGTATACACTTGTAAAAATCAACTCGGAGACATACTTTTATTTTTTGGAGATTTCATTAGTGGAAAACCTACCTGTGTTTTGGCCCCTCTTTTTTTGGCGGCTCAAACTGCTGGCTCAGTTAATGAACGGCGTCGTTTGTTGGTCAATATCCATAGGAAATAAAAGGAAAACAAAAACAAAAAATGAAGTTAATGTCGCCGCGGGCGGTTGACGGGGGGCGGGGCGTTATAAATGTGCGGCTTTATGTATTTGGTCGATAATTTGTATTAACACACACACACACACACACAACTCAAACACAGCTTTTCTATATTAATATATATGCACTTTTATGCTTTTTATAACTTTTTTTTGTGTTGTATTTTTAGTGACTTTTTCAATTTTCCACTCGAACTGCACTCGACAAAATACCAAATAAATACTAAAACAAACTGGCGCTGTTTCTCAAGTATTTAAATATATTTACGTATTGTGTACGTAGTATATTTTGAAAATATATGTTTTCCAAATTCGCTTTCGAAACCCGACAAAATGGCTCGTTGTCGGCGCGTGGGGCCAATGTCCGTCCGTTTGTACGTTCCAATTTCCGCGTTCGCGTCCGTTTCGTTCGAGCGCCGTTCGTTGAGTGTTTGACGCTCGTTCGCCGCGCCGTTTACCGTTTGGCGCGCGCGTCGCAGTCGCAACATGTTCGAGCTTTATGCTGCCTTCGAACTTATGTTACCGCTACTGCTGATGACGACACAGTTAAGCTTTCTGTGCCGAATGCAACGCGCGGCGTCATTGTTAAAAGCTAAAAAGCTTTTGTTTTGTAGGCGGCCGCTGTTTGCCTTTTTGCTTTGTCTGTTTACTTCTTTTGGCAGCGCAGCTGCAGTCGCTGCTGATCAGTGTTGCCAATTTAGCTATTTTCCCGACAGATTTAGTGGGTTGCAACTGGCAAATGCGGGATAAATTGTAAAATGGCGGGTAGCAGGAATTTTAGCTACAGTCGAACTTCCCTAACTCGAATCACCATTATCCACGAAAAAAGTTCGAGTTAGGCAGACTTCGAGTTAGGGAAGTTCGAGTTAGGGAAGTTCGACTGTACTTAAAAAATAATTTTAGCTTTTTGAAAACTTCTGGTAACTTTATGTATTTTTATGCTTTACGATGCCACACTTAAATACTTTGTAGTATTTTTTCCATTTAAATGGAAAAAAAAGCCAAAAGAGCATTAAATTTTATCGTTTTTTTCTTAATTGAATCATCTATTCATTTAAATTCCGTTTGAATGATGCAAAAATTTCCTTAACCCATTAAGTACCCATGGAAAATTTTTAAATTTTTGTTGTAAAAAGTATATTTTTTAACTTTTTTCCTCGGTTCCAAAAAAAAATATTTTGGTCCAAAAAAATTCTTAAAACAATTCTAAGGGTGTTGGAAAAATTTTGAAAAATAGCTTCGTTAGTATTCTTTTTGATTTTTTGAAAATTGCTAAAAGTGACATTTTAAGTATGAAGGAGGAGAAAGGAATTAAAATACAGTCGAACTTCCCTAACTCGAATCACCATTATCCACGAAAAAAGTTCGAGTTAGGGAGACTTCGAAGTTAGGGAAGTAGAATTGTATGAAATTTGCCTAGTATTGCCACTCGATTTTGTTCGAGTTAGAGAGACTTCGAGTTAGGGAAGTTCGAGTTAGGGAAGTTCGACTGTAGTAATTTTTAGCAAATTTTAAAAATTCATTAAAAACATAAACGAAGAGATTTTTTAAGTTTTTTTTTTCATTCACTCTAAATTGTTTGAAGAATTTTTTTGCATCAAAATATTCCAAAAACACTGGATTAAATCAATAAAAATATCGATTTACAACTCTAGCATTTTTTTTAGCTATCAACAAATTTTTTGTTTTTGTTTGTCGTCGCTTGTTGGTGTTTTAGTTTGAGTTTTATGAGTGTGGTTGTTGCCTTTTTGCTTTGTCTGTTTACTTCTTTTGGCAGCGCTGCTGACGCTGACGTTGACGTTGCTGCTGCTGCTGTCGTCGCTTGTTGTTGTTGTTTAGTTTGAGTTTTACGAGTGTGGTTGTTGTTGCCTTTTGCCAGCGTCCGTCGACTGCAACTTTTACAGCTGCTGCGGCATTTGTCTTCTGTTCTCTATTCTCTGTTATTGCCATTGTGTCTGTTTATATGTTTATACATATGTTTATGTGTGTGTGTTTTTGTGCTTTTCCGTTATAGGCGCTGTTGCCGTTTTGGCCTCTTTTATGAGCCAAAATGCTGACAGGCCTGCGCTCATATACATATGTATGTATGTGTGTGTGTAGTTGTATAATATATTTATTTATTTATATACTCAGTACATATGCTCGCATTCTTTGACATTTTATTAGTCGCTGGGATTAACCATTGCTCATGGCTTTTCCTCTCTCTTTTTTTTATTATTAATAATGTCTATTAATGATAGCTCTATATGTAGCATGTGTGTGTGTGTGTGTGCTATAAATGTGTCAATCGTTTTACTTTGCCCAATCATTTGCATATATTTAGAAATCATATTACTCATACGCTCTGTTATCACCCAACGAAATTCAACTGCCAATTTAAGGTTCTTTCACTTTTATTATAATTTACATTATTTTTTAATTCAATTATTTATTTTTTATAATATTTTAATGTATTCTAAAACTAGTTAATTTAAAATTTTTGTTATTTTAATTAATTTTTTCATCGTTTATTATAACTGAAAATACTTTAAAACTAGTAAAGTTATTTTATTATCTTTTATTATATTTTATAGTATATTAAAACTTGTTAACTTATCCTTAATAAATCATACTACTCATACGCTCTGTTATCAACCAACGAAATCCAACTGCTACTTATAGTTTTTTAACTTTTATTATAATTTTAAATATTTTTTACTTTAATTATTTATATTTTTAAATATTTTAAAACTAGTTGAGCTAATATTTTTGTTGTTTTCATTTATTATTTTATTTTCTATTATAACTTATTATACTTTAAAACTAGTTATGTTATTATTTTAATAATTATATTTATTATAATTAATTTATTTATCTTTTATTAAATTTTAAGATATTTAAAAACTAGTTGAGTTATTATTTTTGCTATTTTAATTAATTTTTTTATTATTTGTTATAACTTAAAATACTTAAAAACTAGTTAAGTTATTATTTTAATAATTATTTTTATTATAATCTTATTATTATAATATTTTATTGTATTGTAAAGTATTTAAAAACTAGTTAACTTAATATTTAAACCATGCAAACTTTTACCCAACTGCATGTCGAATTTCCGCTTTGTGGCTTAAATAGTTTAATAGTTATAAAACTATTTCAAAATGTTTGCTAAGTCAGCCTCAAGGGTTTAATGTCATAAAATGTGTTAGTTTTAGTTTCACTTGTTTGGATGTCCTTTTAGCAAGTGTCCACACAAATTCACATCCTTTTCGGCTTGTCATTCAAATTGAAGTTGAGTGTTTGACAAAAGTTGTTGTTGTTGTTGGCCAACAGATTATGATTTAAATGGCCGAAACTCATTTGCCAAATGCAGTCAAGAAACAAGAAGCAGAAATGTTGTCAAGTTGATTAATCACTGCAAACGTTTGTGGCACGTGCAACGCTCGGCAACATGCAACAATATGTCAAATTGTATTATGATGGAGTGCGATGTGGCTTGTGGCAAGTGGCAAGTGTAAACAACGGAACGGAAGGGAACGGAACGGAATGGAAAGGAACGAAACGGAGTATTCAGCCAGTCAGCCAGTCTACTTAACCAGGCCGAAAACGACATGGACTCTGGACAATAAGTCAAATACTGTCATAAGGTCGCCCGAGCACATACAGTATGTCGTGCTAGTTTTTTGACAGAATACAAAAATCGCATATGGACATTTCCTCCGAAAAATAAAATGTTGAGAAACATTGTAAATAAGTATTGCTGATCTTGCATCAAGTTCTCTTGTACTCGAATTAAGATCTTCAAAGCTTAAATGGGTACAAAAAATTCTAGAAATAAGAATTGTTTATCTCAAATTAAGATCTTGTGAAAACTTAAAATGAGTACAAAAATCTGAATAGCAGCTGAAAGATATATAGAATCATACCTGTTAAATAATGATTAGTAATCATAATCATAAGTAATTAGATTATTTTTGTTTAAAAGTAGAACTAATGATCAAATTACGATTATTGCTTTGCCCAATTTTTTAATGATTACGATTACAAAGAATAAAAAATAATCTAAAATTATTAAAATTATTCAAAAATAATCAGAAAAAATAAAAAATAATCGAAAATAATATTTTTTTATTTTGTTGATTTTTTTCCTGGATATTTCTGATTATAATCAAAAGCTTAGGCTACTTTGATTGTGAAAATTGTAAATAATTTGATATTTACTAAATACTCATAAATAATCAGAAATATTCAAAAATAATCAGAAATAATCAGGAAAATTCAAAAATAATCCAACTACTCAAAAGGATTATTTTCGAATATTTTTGATTATTTTGAATAATTGTAATAATTTTAGATTATTTCAAATTTTTTGTAATCGTAATCATTAAGTAATCACAAATTTTTCAACAGTGAATTATAAAGTCAATACGACTACTTCCAAAAATAATCTTATTGATTAATAATTCTAATAGATATTAAACAAGTATGGATAGAAGATTGAAATAATTTAAACTGAAACTTAGAAAATAAATGATTTTCTTATATAAATAAGTAAACATATTTTTTTGACGCACTGTATATAGGACACGTGTGAGAAAATGGCTGTCGCATGTCTTATCAAAGTGTTGTTGTTGTTGTTGTTATCAGCAGCTATGATTTATTTATAGGCCAGCCAGGTGATGGCCCCAGACAACAGACAACAGACAACAGACCCTTTTGGCCATTATTGTGTGTGGCTCGGAAAACTCGAAAAGCTGTCAACTGATTTACTTAACTTGACCCAAATGGCAGACACGCCCAGTCTCCAGTTCTTTTTATTCTTGGTCTTTGTTTTTCTTTTTTCGCTTCAGCTTTCAGTTGGTTTCCTCTTTGGCTTTGGCTATTTCCGTTATCCGCTTTTGGCACGGCAAATGAAAATGCGATCAATATTTGGCAGATACAAAGAGCACACTTGGCCAATAAAGACGGATGTGGCCCAAAAGCAAAGTGTTTGACCATTTTATTTTTTATGGTTTATTGTCGACTCTTAGTCTCAAAATCTGCGTGTTTCTCTCTCAAGGTGTCGACGGCTTTTAATTTCCAGCAAATTCATTTGCGCAAATTAAATTTATGTAAATTTTGTAAACTTTTTAATTAAGCGACTTTTGCAACTTTTGCGTTTTGAGCCACTGACAATCTGCGAGTGAAATCCAGAAATATCTTGTGTAATCTATGCAAATGAAATACGCACCTGTTGGCACACACCACCCCCAGCCCCACCCCCTCCCCCACCCCTCTTATGTTTCCTTTTACACGGCAAATTAATTGAGAGGCAAGTCAGAGTCGCGGCTCACCGCCAACTTTAATGAGAAACGCATTTCAGCTGGCAAATGGAAAATGGAAAATGTGGCTGGAAACGCGTCTCTGACTTGACGTGTTTTTTGTGGCTTTTCTCTGTGTTTTCCTTTTCCCTTAACTTTAACTTTGACTTGCCCCGCAAACAGAGAACATCTCACTGTGAACTTTGTTTTTGTAGTCCTCAGACCACAGTGCTTAATTGCAGCCTCAAGGCTCTACAAAATGTACACATCATGACGAGAATTATACACAGAAAAAAAATGCCATAAAATACTTGATTTAAGCTCGCATTTTCTAAGTATGTATTCAGGATTAAGCTGAATAATCAAGCCTGTATCGGGATTAAAATGGGAAAATACACATTTGCTGAGCGCGAGAGGAAAATTCTCTCTCGGGCTCTCTCATTTCAACTGGTCCGGTGGCTCAGTGGTTAGAGCCGCCGACTCCAGTTTGAAAAAAGTGTGGGTTCGATTCCCCCCCCCAGTTAAAAAAAAAAGGGAAAAAATAAAAAAAACTATTAGAAAAAAAATTGTAAAAAAGAAAGAAGTTTAAAAAAAAAAAATAAAATGTGTAAAAAAAAAAAATTGTTAAAAAAAAACAATGTTTCAAAAAAAAAAATTTTTTTTAAAAAAGTTAAAAAAAAAAAATGTATTGAAAAACATTATACAGTCGAACTTCCCTAACTCGAATCACCATTATCCACGAAAAAGGTTCGAGTTAGGGAGACTTCGAGTTAGGGAAGTAGAATTGTATGAAATTTGCCTAGTATTGCCACTCGATTTGGTTCGAGTTAGAGAGACTTCGAGTTAGGGAAGTTCGAGTTAGGGAAGTTCGACTGTAGTTAATACAAATTTTTTAGTCTGAATTTAAGAATTTCAGGATTGAATTCGGAATTAAAAAAATCAAGTATTTCATACTGGGTTTAAAAAAATCCGAGATTACACCATTTTTGACATTGTTTCGGATTGAATTCGGGCTAAATATCCCGGATTTTTTTTCTGTGTACAAATTATTCCCACTAAAAAGCAAAATGTCTCTGTCTGTTTCAGACGTGTCACATCAGGAATTCACTCTGTAGTTGGTCAATCTACTGAATTGCCAAGCAAAACCGCGAAGAACCTTAACATATTAAACATTCATGTAAATCTAGGGGATGACTTTCTTGAGTTTCTTATGTGAGGATTAGGGTGCATATTATCTATGTAATTTATTACTATCTACATTTTTAATACCTAATCTAAGATGTAAATGTATCTTAAGGATAAAAGTATCTAAAGCAAGATAAGGCGACATAAATATCTGTCGATTGCTATTCTTGTGCTATTATTTACTAGTTTAAATATAAATAGTATTTTTTATTTTAAAATGCATTTATAATTTTAAAATTTAACTGAAAATTCCAAGACAATCGCTTGATAAACCCTAAAGTTATTTAAAGGTGCATTAACGCACTGCTTGCACTGCTTGTGCCTATGAATTATGCATTTACATATTCTCTTCTCACTTGCGATTGCAGCTTTCGTCAGTCACTCAAAGCTCACTCCTCTCTCACACTCTCTCTCCCATTCTCTCTCCCATTCTCGCTCAAGTGTATTGCCCTGAGTTTGAACTTCAACACATGAATGCGACGTCATCACAAATACATCACAAGTAAAGTGCCAATCAACAGGTTGTCTGTCTCCCTTGCGCACTTTGCATAAGCTCATCCCTTTGCAAGCAGTGCCGCCGTTGTCTGTTGTCTGTCTCCCTTCCACTCCCACTCGCGTGGCTATTTGAAGATAGTCGCCATAAAGGCCGCTGCGCTGATTGAATAAAAATTTCATTAAACGCACATTTGTTATAGCTGCTCAAGCAGCTGTCGAGATTGGAGAATACTCGAGAATGAAGGATGAAGCAGGGAATTGGATTTCGGTTGGGGTGGGGATGGGGGGGGAGGGGGAGTGTGAGTATACTCATCTTGCAGACTAGCGCCATCTAGCGGCATCTTTGCTGCCGTTTATTTTAATTGCCGGCATTAGACGCCTGCTGATGGACCATAAAAACGCTGCCGGCAAAGCGAGCGAGCGAGTGAGAGAGGGAGAGAGGACGCAAGAGGGAGTGCGGGAGGGAGTGGGACAGGCAGCACGCAGCGCTCAGTGTTGCCAACTCTTCGGGACATGAAAAAGCCAAAATAGCCTTTGAAAAAAGCTGAAAATAGCTAAATAAAATTTGTTGATAGCTAAAAAAAACGCTAGAGTAGTACGTATAAAACAATTATTTTTTTTTGTATATATATTTTAATGCAAAAAAATTATTCAAACAATTTTAAGAGTGATTGTAAAAAAGAGATTTGAAAAATCTCTTCACTAATATTTTTTATGATTTTTTAAAATGTGCTAAAAATTACTATTTTAACCCCTTTTTCCTCCTTTTCATACAAAACATGGCTTTCAACAATTTTCAAAGTATCATAAAAAATACTAGCGAAGCGATTTTACAAATTTTTTTTTTACAATCACTCTTAGAATTGTTTTGATTGGGACCGAGGAAAAAATTTAAAAATAACCTTTTACAAAACTTCAAGATTTTTCATTTGTACCTAATGGGTTAAAGAAATTTGTTTGTCATTCAAACGGAATTAAAATGAATAGAAGATTATATTAAGAATTCTGCATCAAATCTTTGTTATTATACAACAATTTGACAAAGTTAGGGGGTATGAAGAGATTAGTGGACCACTGTATATATTTTTGGCATTTTCACCTTACTTCGCGATCGATTCATAAATTGTGAAATACATCGTAAGTGATGGTATAAAAGTCGATTTAGTTGATTTCATAGTTGAAAACGATCAAATTTAATGCTCTTTTGGCTGGAAAAATACTACAAAGTATTTAAGTGTGGCATCGTAAAGCATAAAAATACATGAAGTTTCCAGATGTTTTCAAAAAGCTAAAATTATTTTTGAAGTAGCTAAAATTCCCGCTACCCGCAGTTTTACAATTTATCCCGCATTTGCCAGTTGCAACCCACTAAATCTGTCGGGAAAATAGCTAAATTGGCAACACTGGCAGCGCTATCAAAGCTTTTCGCTCGATTCCTTTTTCTCTCTCATCTCTTTTTTTGTTTTTGGTTTTTACGCCCTGCGCCTCGTCGGCTTCATTTCCGTTTACGTTTTGCGCTGTGAATGGATAGGGGGGGAGAGGGGGAGAGGGTGTAACAGTGAGATTTGTGTGTGTGTGAGGGGGTAACTAAGGGTGGGGGACACGCAATTTCCATTCAGTTGCTGCGGTTGTTAAATCGTTTTTATGACGCATTCGTTTATTTTGTGGTTAATGTAAGGATTCTAAATGTGTGTGCGTGTGTGTGTTTGTGTGTGTGTGTGTGCACGTGTGTGTGAGAGGATAATTTGACAGATTTATGCACCTTGAATCGTCAAAAAGCAAGAGCTTAAAAGCCACTGCTTGACTTAACGGTATTTCGCGGTTTTAAGCCAATTTTAACGGCAGACAGGCGTTGGTAATATGCAAAGGATAATAATTGGATTTTTATGATGAATGAATTTCGATTAATCCAAATTAATTGTGTTTGCAGTGCTTTTCAAACAGTGACCACAATTACAATTGCCTCAAAACTGTGCAGTGGAGCTCAAACTGCAAATGGTTTGCAACTTTGCTGAAACAGCTGGCGCCATCTAGCGGCAAATGCAAACGCCTGTTAATATTTGAAATGAAATGCAGAAATGAAGAGTTTATAATAAATATAAAGAATAATTACAATTAACTTGGCCTTAATAAAGCAGCTTTAATGAATGGGATTAGCAGAGTTTACATATGTATATAAAATGTAAGGAGTGTAAGGAGTCAAACATGTTGTTATTTTTTTATAACAGCATTAAAATGTAACGTGCAAATGATGTTGGCATAGCTACAGTTGTGTGTGCTCAACACACACACACACAGAGACATACGCGCGCGCGTGTGTGTGTGTGTGTGTGTAGAGAGAGAGCATTCTGCTAATTTCAAAGATAACGACAGGTAAACACGCACAAAGCGGGAGAGAGGAGGAGAGTGAGCGAGTGAGCGCAAGCTGCCTGCTGAGAGCGGCTCTCACGCCTGACTCTCTCACTCCCACTCCACTCTCCCGCTCTCAGCAAGCAGTGCGGTCGCGTCACAGGTAAAATTCAAACGCGCCGTTGTTGTAACGAACTTTTGCCGATCGCTGTTGCGTCGCCAAGTGCGCAGGTGCGAGCGAGACGCGCAGTCTAACAGCGGCGCAACGGAGCGAGATGTCGCTAGATGTCGCTGAGCTGGAGTTGGAGTTGAAAGAGAGTGAGTGAGAGAGAGCGAGTGAGAGCGAGAGCGGCTGGAAGCAAAGCTGAGCGTTTGAGGCGGCAGAGCGCGTCAGTTGTTCAGCGGATTTACCTGTTAGCGGACGTGTTTTCCCAGCCAAGTAACTGAGAATTTGACGAGCGTGTTTGTGTGTGTGTCTACCGTGTCTTTGCTTAAGTGTATGTGTTGTGTGTATTCAATTAATTACAAAAGCAATCGCAATGTGAATTTAATGAAAGGAATGCAAATAAAGCATAACGTAAAAGTTACAACAAATAATAAAGAAGTGCAACAAAAACCACAGCACAGGCAGCAGCAACAAAAGGAATAACAACAACAACAACGACAAGCTGTAACAACAACAACAACTACAACAACAACAACAAGCAGCGCAAGGTGCAGACAAGGTAAGCAAAAACAAAAAATATGAGCGTCGAACTTGAAAGCAGCGCTGCTCACACACACACACACACACTGAAAATAAAATTCGACAGCGAAAATATTTAATGAGCGTGGCCCGTGTCTCTGTGTGTGTGTGTGTGTATGAGTGTGTATGAGTGCGAAAGAAAGAACAACAATAGCAAAATTGCACTTGAAAAACAAGGCATGTAGAAGAAGAAGAAGCAGAAGCAGCAGAAGAGGGCGAAGAGGGTGAAGAGGAAGACAGCAAACGAAGCATAGAAAAATCAGTTTACAAAACGGTATAAACGTGATTCGTTTGCCGCACGCCATTTCAATTGTTGTTGCTGTCTCTCTCGCTCTCTCTCTCTCTCTCTCTTTGTACTCCTCCTCCTCCTCCTTTCCGCCTTCTCTGCTCCTTTGTCTGTGTGAATTTTCTTGACCAACAGCAACAACAACAACAACAACAACAAAAACAACAACAACAACAACAGCAACAACAAAAGCAACGTTGATGATGTCGCCAATTGGCTGTCGCTGCAACTGTACGACGAAATAATTATTTTTTAGTTTTGCTGTTGTTGTTCTTGTTGTTGTTGAATTGCGGCTTGCGCAGCTTCCAAGAGTGGAAGTGGCATTGGAATTGGAAGCCAAGCCCCATAGATGCCCAAAGCAGCAGCAGCAGCGCAAGAAATGAAGCGTGGCGCAGTTGCTACGATCACTCAGACAACAACAACAACAACAACAACAACAACAACAACAACAGCAACAACAACAACAAAAAACGCAAATCTGGCGCAATTGAGCGCGAATGCCAAACCAGAAAAACAAGCAGTAAAACAACAACAACAACAGCAACAATAAAAGCAGCGCTGCTCTGCTCTGCTGCTGCGCTGCTGCTGCATAGATTGCCGGCCACTGGCTTCCAGTTACGACAGCAGCAACAACAATAACAAGCAGTCAACTGCTTTCGTCGTCAGCGTCATCGTCATCGTCTTTTCACTGAATGAGCCACATTCCGGTTTGGTTTCCACCATCCACAAAAGCATCCCCAAAACCCACACAATCAACAAACAGACACACACACACACACACACACACAAATACACTCACGCAGCTCAAAAACATGTTCCAAGCCACGCTTTGAGCAGCAACAACAATAACAGCAGCAGCAGCAGCAGCAGCAGCAGCCAAAGAGCTTTAAAAAGCAACATGGCCAGTTTTTGCTATACCCTAGCAGAGGGTATTCAAATTTGGTCATTTGTTTTGACTTTTTTTAAAAAAAAGGACTTTTTTTTTAGATAAATCGTTTAAGTTAATCTCATAAAAGTTCTTAAAAAATATAAAAATACGTAATTTAGAGCTAGATATGTTCAGTTTAACTATTTTTAATATGTGTTTGTAAGTAATCAATGTGTAAAGAGTAGGGATGGCACGATTAATCATATGATACACAATAATCGATTATTTTGCTTCCATTGGCGATTTAATTGAATCGTAAAATGTGTTGCGATTAATTGAAACACTAATCGATTATTCGATCAAATAATCGCGTCGTTGGCAAAATTTTTTCAGGGAAACACACAGAGATTTTATTCCAAAAAAATACTAGCAAAAATATATTTGAGAACTTTTTTTTGCAGTTACTCTTAGAATTGTTTAACAAAATTTTCTGCATCAAAATATTTTTTGTGAAAAATCGAGGAAAACAGTTGAAAAAGTAGACTTTTACATAAATTTGAAATTTTTGAAGGGTACTTAATGGGTTAAAGAAAGTTTTGTGTCATTCAAACGGAATTTAAATGACCTTTCCATTGATGAAAATATGTTAACGATAACGGCTCAAATAAGCCTTAAATGTCCAAATTTGACCTGCATAGTTTAAGCTGTCAGTCACTGTATTTATCAGGCCTGTTCCGGTTTTCACTTTCGGCAAGATTTTGCGAAAGTGAATTTCCCTCACTTGTTCCGGTTTTCACTTTCGGCAAGATTTTGCGAATTGAATTCACGTGACATTGAGCAAGTGAGTTTGAATTCGGAAGGGTTAAATCAATGATTTTAACATGCTTAGCATAAAATTAAAGTGAAAATAAAATATTTATAAAATACTTCAATGTTTTGGGAATATTACTACATTATCAGATAAAAAAAAATATTTTATTTGATTTTTAAATAGTTTTTATTTCATCATGCCCCAAAATCGATAAGACTCTAACCTAACATTTTTGTCGGATTTGCTCGACCGGTTCTGGTTTCCGCAAATATTTGTGAAAATGAATGGTAACTTTATTAGGGCTGCCCTTGTATATGAAGAAAGTAGTAAATACTTTGGTACATATTTTAAACCACAATTTAAGTGTTTTTATGTATTGCGTAAAATAAAGAATTAAATTTCTTGTTTTTTAAATGCAAGTTTGGACAAAACTGTTTGTAATTTAATGCAAAAAAGAACTGCTTATTTATGTAAACAAACACAGTGCAACAATTGACAACTCTGCAAAAAGACATTTCCAGCACTGAAATCAACCCGCGCTTTCAAAAATACAAAAGTTATAACAAAAGTAGGTTTTACCTTTGAAAAATGTTTCGACTTATGATTAAATAAATATTTGATGAATAAATTACATAATTAGTAATTATTTTAGCAGGCGAAAATTCTTTTGACGCAAATGTCTGATTCGCTTAGAACATTTTCCAACACTGTTCTGCAAAAAATTACTCAACACAATGTGGAAGGGAAATTCGGAGGGTAATTCGTAGGAAATGTACAGGAATTTTAAGGGAAATTCGGTCAAATCTTGCGGATTGAAATTCGCAAAAAACAAGTGAAAACCGGAACAGGCCTGTATATTTTTTGGGCATTTTATTATTGTTCTTAATTTTTTTTTGCTAAATGTTACAATGGCATTGCATTGCACAATATTTTAAAAAACTATTACAAAAATTAATCATTTGATTAATAGATTATTTTTATTTTTCGTCGATTAATTGCAATTAATAATCGCGTAGCTTAAATTAATCATATGATTCAATAATCGATTAATGAATTTTTTTGCCATCCCTAGTGAAGAGAATCAAGTCTTCGGCATGAAGCAGTTACATTTTGTTTCTTGTTGTTTTCATGTCGTGCGGCGGCTGCGGCTGCGCCTATGACGCTGCGCGACGCGACGCTACATTCCAATTACAGCGTCGACGCTGACGGCGACGTCGCGTCGCTGTCGCTGTTGCGCTGGCAACAGGAATGTCAGGCCCAAAACACACAGACACACACACACACACAGACAGCGCGTCATTTCAACTACAAGTCGTTGTTGTTTTTGGTTATATTTGTATTTTTTGTTTTTAGAAATTCCAGTGCGCGAGCAGCGCAGTCAGCGTCGCAACGAAAACGAAAAGTGCGAAAAGTGAAGCGACGACGACGCGACTTCGCGACGCACGAACTTTAAGCTCGACTCGATTGGAAGTTTTGTGGACCCAAACTGACTGCATCGTCCCTTCTCTTTCCCTCTCGCCTTAGATTGTGCTGCAGCTGGCGCTGAATTATTCGTGTGTTTTTTTTTAATTTTTTTTTGGTTTTGTGTTTTTTGGTTGCTTACACCCAAAAAAAAATGTTGATGAACCTGCACGTTTTCCACATGTAATGTGAGGTCAGTAACACTGTTGTTGTTGCCCAAACATTCGTCACGCTCCGTTTGCCGTGCCGTGAGAATCATTTATCGTTTATGACGTCAAAATTGTTTGAAGTCTCTGGTTTAATGAACTCACAGGCCTGAAAGGAGTAAGAGAGAGAGAGATAGAGACAACTCTGGCAAAAAAGAAGCTGTAGCAAATATCCGGTGATTATTTTCTTGACTCTACCTTTTGCTTTGTCGTGATCTAAATTCGAAATTTGCATTCGTGTGAAGTTCTTCTTCTTTGTGTGATCACTAAATAACTGGGAATAAAGCTCAAATAAGCTAAAAAGCTGCTAATTGTAAGAGTGAATCAAAAGGTGTGAATGAAATGAATACACTAAAGTTTCACTTAAAATTTTCCATTGGTGGCTTTGCTTCCAGTTTCCAGTTTCCAAGCAACTTAGCAACTTCACAAATCCAAATTTTAGTTCAAATTGGCTTGAGATTTAAAATTTTGAGTTTTTGAAAAACACAAAACCATTGCTTAAAAAAGTATTTATTTTATTTCATTTTAGATTAAATTAAACTTTTCATTTAAATATTTCTACAAAGCTTTTAACTATTAATATTTTTTATGCAAAAAACTAAATTCAAATAAACTCAATACTTTTCCAATCCTTTTGGAAAACTCAATTGAAAATTGGCTCAGTTCGTTGTAAAAAAAAACAAAAGTGGAAGACCAAAAAAAAGTAATGCCACATGCTGTGAATTCGAATGACAACTAACGGGGCAAAAAAACAGGCCAAAACAAAGTTTATTTTATGTACATATGTATGTATGGAAACCGAAACTAAAAGTCAACCTCAAAACGAGGCGTGGCACGTACAAAGTACGCCCACATTTGAAAGTTTTGCTGGAAATGGAAATCATGGCTCAAACAAGAGATGGCAGTCCTTTTTAATTTGTTTTTGGTAGGAAGGAAGAGAGAGGGGAGGAAACTGGCGCCAGTGTGGCAACGTGGCCAATTCGCTTTTGCCTTGTTTAAACGAAGCATGCGAGATTTTATTTAACGCGTCAAGCTTCAAGCTTCAAGCGTCTCACACACAGCTCGTTTCATGGCTCCGGCCCAGTTCAGTTCAGTTCGGTTCGGTTCGGGCCAACTCATGCGAAATATGCCCCCACAACTAGTTGCACACGAACTCTGCTGGCATATGGAGCCAGCAGCCGCGCCCAGTTGCCAACACAGCCTACAGCCTACAGATCCCACTATGCACTATGGGAAAACACCCGAAATTTGGGCATAAACTTTAAATATAAAGATAAGAGTTTGAAATTTGGCAATAAGCTTGTTTAGCCTAGTTTAGAATTTGGAATTTTCACGAAAAAAAGCAAATGGGTAAAAAGAATTATTAATTTCGAATGGTTTTGTTAACAAATACAGTCGAACTTCCCTAACTCGAATCACCATTATCCACGAAAAAAGTTCGAGTTAGGGAGACTTCGAGTTAGGGAATTTTTTTTTTAGTTTTTTAAATGAAACTACAATTTCATTCATTCATAAATACATTTCAAATTGCAAATTTTTCTTGTTATTTTCAGCAAAAAAAATTTCAGTTTGTTCAAGACCTGTCGATATTCTCAAAAATAGGTTTTATCGTTCTTTTGCTGTATCCAGAAGATGTTGTTCCCGAATCAAATGACATAATTAATTTTCCATTTTTTAATATAATTTAAACTGGTCCACTTTTCAATTTCTTAACAAATAAGTTTAAAAATTTCTTAAAGAGATAAAAATTTGAATACACGTGCTGGTGCCATGATAAACATTATTTAGCTGGTGCGCTGACAAAGAAGTACATTTCGAACATCTTTCCCATAGCAATTTCACAAGCCTAAAAAATTGTTGATGCAATATTTTAACATATTACATCACCATATGTTAATGTACATCAACATTACATTTCCAAACGATCCGTTAACAAAAGCATAAAGCAGAAAAGAAAAAAAAATTCAAACTTTATTGGAGATTTTCCCGAAAAATTCGACTAACAGAAGTACGGGCCAATATTTCTGTTCGAGTTAGGGAGAAATTCGAGTTAGGGAAGTTCGAGTTAGGGAAGTAGAATTGTATGGAATTTGCCTAGTAAACGCTATTGCCACTCGATTTTGTTCGAGTTAGAGAAACTTCGAGTTAGGGAAGTTCGAGTTAGGGAAGTTCGACTGTAAATTAATAAATAAAATAAATAAACTGTTAGTTCTGAGCTAAAAATATAAATACAAAAACTAAATTTAGTAATAGCGAATTTTTAATACCTTTTTCAACTTTATCCATATTTACACTTTTTTATAATATTTACAAAACAAACACAATTCACTCTCAAAGTTGCAATTATTATTCATGCTCTTTTTCAGTTCATATGGCAACTCTAAATTAACTGATTTTGAGCGTGCTTTAAATATTAAGGGTAGTCCCAAAAAATCTAAAACTTAATTAGTGTTATTCTCTCTGGCATACTTATTTAAATATAAAAATCTAAATCTGCCAGAGAGAATAAAACAAATTGATTTTTAAATTTTGAAATCAAAAAAGATTAAAGATTCTGAACAACTTCGAAAATTTGAATTTATGCCATAATATCAGACATTTGTCTCCATAGTGCAGCCCACCTCACCGCTTACCCTCTCCCCGCTACCCGTTATGCTCCCCTCTCTCGATTCCCTGGCGTTTCAATTGTCCGCGCAAAAACTGTGTGTGTTTTTTATTCGGTTTATTTATTTTACTTATTTTTCAAGTGGGCCGCCAACTTTTAGCCATGTGTGTGTGGAGAGGTTGGAGAGGGAGAGAGGGAGAGAGTGTAAGGGGAGTGGGGAGTTAGTTTTGGAGCAGATGTACTTACATATGTAAGTACAATCATTATGCGAGAGGCCTTCTATATAAATATTATATGCGGTTTGTTTTTCTGTGTGTTTCGAAGGACACAATCTGGCAACGGGACTTTTTGTTGTTGTTGTTGTTGCTGTGAGTGTCACACACTCACACACACACACACACACACATGTGCTGTGAAAGCAACCGTTTGGTTTTTATGTCTTTTGTAAAATTTTATTTAATTTTTGAATCTTTTATGAAAAGTTTAATATTTGTTTTTCATGCTTGCGATTTGCATAATTCACAAAAAACGCACAATGGGGAGTAGGGGGAAGTTGGCCTCCATTTTCTTACTAGCAATACCCGCAGGTTAAGGGTGGAAAGGGGTGGGGAGAGGGGAAGGGGGCAGCTAGAGGCAGCGGCTGCTTCGCTAGCGATATATTTTATGAATGCAAATCCCTGTTCATTCGGATTTGGTTTACTTACTTACTTTGCGGGCACACACACTGAAAAATAGGAAGAAAGAAAAGTGCAGTGTGTGTGTGTGTGAGTGTGTGTGTGTGTGTGGGCGTCGGGTATTCATATTCACATTCACATTCATATTCATTCATATCGCAGTTCCATTCATGCTTAAAACTGAATCTGAAACTGAACTGAATATTTATTATTATTATGTCTCTGCCTTCTCCACCTAAAATTTCTCTTTGTGCTTAAAATTTTGCCAAAATACAAAAAAAAAGAGGAACTGAAAATAAGAGTCTGGAAAAAAAGGAGCATTTATTTTGCTGGCCCAGTTTTCGCTTTTTATTTATTTTTATTGTGTGACGGCGGCTTAAATGCGCTTTGCAGATATTTATGCCTGCCAACTGCTTGGAAAAGGGACGCGAAATATGTTTATTTCGCACACACACTGATACACACACACACACACACGCCTCCCCTCCTCCCCCCTCTCATGCAAATTTCCAGCTCATCTGCTCGACTCAGTTTACACTTTTGTTTTCGTTTTCTTGTGTTTTATTTTATTTCACTTGAATTCATTTCATTTTTGCATTGAGAATCAAAGTTTGCCATTGTTAAATTATCCAGCGACAAAAGAGTTGGCTTACTGCCACGCCCCCTTTTAGCACATGTGGGCAAATGTGTGTGTGTGTATTAAAATATTCTAGTGTTTTTTATTTGGAATTCATTTTCACTGACTACGCAATTTTAGTTTCCCTTCCACTAACACTTTTTCTGCTGTCTCTGTCAATCTGTGTTTTTCAGACAATTCGTTTTTATTTTTATAATCTGCTGTTTTTCTTGCTTTTTTATTTCATTTTGTAAAATTGTAAATGTAACCCAGCACAAAAAAATATAATGATTAACAGCATTTGTTTTGAATTCGTTATTTTTTCCATAAACTACAAATTGAATGTAAATTTGAGTTCCTATAAAAACTGTTTAAGCCATGAAACAATTGCTGAATATTTTAATATTCAATTTTTTCTAGAGTTATTAATTTTGAGAGCTAACAGCTTGCATAAATAGTAGTCGAGTGTGTAGACTCTATCGATAGTTTTTTTTACTTAAAATATTTTTCCAACAATTTCAATTTAATTCATTCAGCATTTTTTAAGTCTGTTCGTATAATATATTGTAAACAGTATATATATTTTTTAATGCATTCTTCTTTGCTTGGCCTATCTTATTATTATGTTTATTTACAGATTATGTTATGTTCATTAACAGAGCATGTTATATTATTTACAGTGTATGTTGTACATAAGTATAACAGCGAGATCTAATTACCTATTCCTGCTACAATATGAATAATTCAAAAAGCGTAAAAGACAAATATACTTAGTAAATTATTCACTTGTATAAATTTACAGGGTATATCAGAGTCGAGCATATGCTCTGTTATAGCACATGTAATCTTCATCTCATTATTAGCAGCTCAATAAATTCCAAACGTAGATTTAATTGCAATTAAAAATTAAAATTACACTCTTCCACCTTTCTCCGCTCATTCTCCTTCCCCTCTGGTGATCCCGGAAATCGCATTTGAACCGTAAATATTCGTCAGATAGAGGCATTGATTATGGTTACACATGCATATATACACACATACTGTATATCTCCGGCCTAAAAGCTCTTCCTGGTCGACCATGGGACTCTCTCGCTCAGTGTCTGCATGTGGAGAGATACGAGTGCGGTAAGGGTGGTGAGGGGGAGGGGGAATCCTCTCCTGGCAATTGCCTGAAATCCTTCACGCTTCATCAATTCGCATTATTGTTGGCATTGTTGTGACTCTGTCACTGTCTGCGTGTGTGTGTCTGTCTGTGTGTGAGCACCCACATTGAATTGCAAATGTGTGTGTGATGGGGGGAGGGGAGGGAGGGGTTCTTTTGGGCCATCTGGGCGCACACGGCGGAACTTCAACAACAAAATCACAAACAACAACGACGACCGCGAAAATCGAAACGCTCGAGAGTTGCGTACTTAAGCGAATTGCGTATTTATGTGTGTAATCGCAACTCATCATTTGCCAGAGGTAAGAGAGAGGAGGAAGGAAGAGAGGGCAGAGGAGAATCTTGTGGTCCACTGATGGATTCACTTGTTACCTTTTCGCATTACGACGCGAATGTCGCGCAACTTTTGCCACACAACTCGCAACTTGTCAAAATGTCGACTGCGATTTATTTGCCAGCCATTTACATTTACATATTTTACTGCCTGCTAATGGAACGGTATCTCATTGCCACGCCCCCTTTGTAGAGGTGCAAAAGGGGGGTAGGGAAAGTGGGAAATGCATTCATCTCTGTCCATATGCGGCTATAAAACTATTTTTAGTGTCTGTGCCATGTTTGTGACACTCGCGAAGCCACGAAATAATAATTTACTAGATTGCCTTGAGTAGGGTTGCCACTTGGCTGGCACAGGGTTGTCGCTTGGCAGTGTAAAAGCGTTATTTATCGCTTGGCTCAGCTTAATACAGTAAGGAAAACTGTGAACGCTTCGTATATACCTTCACTGCCTTTTAACTTGGCCAAAACTGCAATGATTTTTGAGAGGAATAAAATAATTAAATTTTAGATATTTTTTAAATTAAATTTAAATTTTTAGTTTCATTTTCAGCCAGCTCAAAAGAATTTTTAAAATTTTTTTATCTTTATAAATTTTATATTATTTAATTTAATTCTATTAATTTAATTCTATTTGTTCATTTTATTTATTTTTAAGTAAATAAATAACAGCTTGCTTGGCAAATACTGCAAATGGTTGTTAACTTGGCCAACTGCTTAGCTGTTTGCCCGTTGCAAATAAAGCAGATAAAACAATTTGATAAGTACTTTAATTACTTTCATTTAATTTCAGTAGCAAAAGTAGATAAAATGCTTAAATCAAGAGTTTTATTGCCTGCGCTTTTATCTTAATTGATAATGCTCTTTATCTGCAACTGCAGCACTTATCTCCCTCTCTCCCTCTCTCCTTCTCTCTTTCTCTCCCTCTGTTTTTCTCCCTCCCACTATGCTGGCAGTTGTTTGACATCAAAAAACTTTGACCGACAAATTTCATTATATAATTTCATTTGCAAAACAATTTGCATTATTATTTGAACACGGCCAACATTTTTGGCTAAGCTAACAGTTTCGACCAAACAAAAGGCAGGCTAAAAGGGGGGGCAGTTGGCAGACTTTTATAGCCAGCGCTAAAAGCCAAACAACAAGGAAATGTTTTTTTTTGTTTTGTTTTTCTCTCTATTTTTTTTCTTTTAATTAAATTGAAAATGTTTTTGCGCCCAATTTGCCTACGAATAGCGAAAATGTTGAATGATAGCCGCTTGACAATGGCCCAAAAGGGCAATGGGTAGGACAGGGCAAGGGGCAGGGGGCAAGTTAAGGGGGTGTGGTTTAGAGGCGTGGCTTTACATATATTTTATTTGCTTTGCTTTGTAAGGTATAAGTACATATTATATAAGTAAATACTATAACTAAACTGTAACTAGTACTAAATTATAATTAACTTATTAGACATTTACATAATATCTAAACTAACTTAGGAATACCCATAATACATAATTAAACATATGTTAACCAGCAATCTGGCAACTCTAAAAGAACAAGAACAAAGAGTAGCTCACACAGAATGAGCCAGTATGTATACAGCGCTTAAAAAGGAATGATCCACTCCGCGACAAAAATTATAAAATCTAAGAATAAATAAGCAACGCATGAGAATAAAGACAAAAGAAACTAAACTAAATTGTGTGTGCCTTTATTTTACTCCTTACAATAATCAGAAGTGGTGCAAAATCAAAATCGCCTACTAAGTAGAATTTCTGCGTACATGCAAAGCGCTGCGCATATACATACAAACTCAAAAGAAAATCTCACAGACAAAAAGTTTGCAAAAATGAGTGATCAAGAATACGAAAAGTACACAGTGGAAAGCCTGAAACGCCTTCTTAAAACATATAACTTGCCATTAAATGGGAACAAAGCCGAATTAATCCAACGGTTGATCGATGTACGCAAAACTGAAGCAGTCAGCGATAATTCAAGGTCAGCCAAAGTAAGCAACGAGATGAGTGCCGACACGAATATGCAAGACAACGTAAGCAGCAACAACGAATTCAAAGTAAGCGACAAAGACAAGGAAATAACGGAACATGTAAGCGGCAGCAACGACGAAATGCCAGAGAAGGAAAGCAGCAACGATGACGAAATACAAGGCAGCGTAAGCGGCAACAATGACGAAATACAAGGCGACGTAAGCAACAAAAATTTATACAACGTAAGCGACAACAGTGGTGAAATTAAAAGCGACATGAGCGTAAGCAACAAGATCGAGAAAACGCAAGACAAAGACGGAAAAGCAAGAAACAAGTACGAAATGCAGGACTACGAAGAAATGAAATTTGATTTAATGCTACGGGAAATGGAATTGTATAAAAGAGAACTAAGAGTTACGGCACGTGAAAATGAAATATTAAAAGAAAAAATGAATAATATTGACAGTTCTGAAACGAAAAACATCAAAATTAATTTCACACAACTCAAAGAACTGATATCCGAGTATGATCCAATGGAAAGTGATTCAGACATTAAAATATTCAAGCAACAAGTAATTTCAGTGCAGTCAATATATAAACTGGACGATCACAGCGTTCGTGCACTAATCGCAAACCGCATAAAAGGAAAAGCTTCAAAGTGGTTGCAAAGCCGGAGCGATGCAACAACAATGCCAGTCAACGAATTACTTTGTGAAATGGAAAATGTATTTGAAAACCGTGAGAGCCAACTAGAATTGAAACGCAAGTTTGAGAAAAAGATATGGAAAGTCAATGAATCTTTCCAGGAATATTTCTATGAAAAGTTAATAATGTCGACAAAAGTAAGCATCAGTCAAGATGAATTGCTAGAATATGTAATAGATGGAATTCCAGATTACGCATTACGCACTCAAGCAAGAATGCAACGTTTTTCAAATACAAATGAATTACTCGATGCCTTTAAGAAGATCCAGCTGGAGCCAGAGAACAAGTATCCTCAGAAGTCGACGCAGAAGAACAACGTTTTAGTCAACTCAACCGATGCTTCAACGATGGTTAAGTGTTACAATTGCAACTCAAAAGGACACATGGCCAATGAATGCCGCAAGCCGAAGAGAGCAACTGGGGCCTGTTTTGTTTGTGCTGAAATGGGGCATATTTCAATCAACTGCAGCAAACGCAAGGACCTGGGTCAACGTGAAAACCCAGACATCAATAATTCATATGTAAGGTCTATATTATTTATATTTTTAAACAAAACTAATTATACCACACCTCCATTAGAAACCTTAATTGATACTGGAAGCCCAATTTGTTTGATTTGTGAAGAACACGTACCAGCAGAATGCATTGAAAATTATCATTTTTCTCACAATTATTATGGAATAAATAACAGTAAACTTAAAATTATCGGAAAAACTGAATGTAAAATTATGTTTGAAAATGAAGAATTTAATAAAGATTTTTTTGTTGTACCAAATGAAACAATGCAATATTCAGCTATATTGGGAGCAGACTTTCTAGAAAAAGAAAAATTCATATTAATCAAAGAAAGTAAAGTAAATTCAAATGCAAGCATATTAGAAAACAGTTTTAACAAAATGGAAAATAATAATAATGATTCAATAAAAATTATAGACGAAGTAAGTCATGCAAATAAAAGTAATAAATTAATACAAATGGCTTATCAATATAAAGAAAGTGGTGTGGTATTAGAAACAAAGATTGATAAAGAAATGTCCGAAATGGAAAAAGAATGTCGCAATATAATGACTATTGATTTAGAAGATGAAAATTACTGTCCAATAATTAAAAATAAGAATATTCATATAAATGACATAACAAAACTACAAAATATATTTGAACAATATTATCTTAAAAGCGTTCGCCCTGAAAAACCTGAAACGAAATGTGAATTAAAATTAGTACTTAATAATGAAAAACCTTTTCACTATAAGCCAAGAAGATTATCGTACAAAGAGAAAGAGCAAGTTCAAGAAGTAATAGATGATTTAGTAGCAAAAGGAATAATTCGGCCAAGTCAGTCTGAGTATGCGTCACCAATTGTAATAGTTAAAAAGAAAACAGGAGATATTCGGTTGTGTGTAGATTATAGGACACTAAACAAAGTTACACCCAAAGACAATTACCCATTACCTTTAATCGAAGATTTAATTGATAAGCTAGCAAACAAAGAAATTTTTACACTACTAGATCTGAAAAGTGCATTTCATCAAATAAATGTTCAAGAAGAATCTGTCAAATATACATCATTTGTAACGCCTATGGGACAATTCGAGTACACTAAAATGCCATATGGGCTAAGAAATGCGCCAGCGACTTTTCAAAGATTTGTAAACAATGTATTTGATGATATGATCAGAGCAGATAAGGTAGCTATATATTTAGATGATATAATGATAGCGTCTAAATCAGTTGAAGAACATTTGAATACACTTAGAGATGTATTTCAAAGATTAACAATGAACAAGTTAGAATTAAGGCTAGACAAATGCAAGTTTATGGAAGAAAAGTGTGAGTATCTAGGATATATAATTTCAAAAGACGGAATAAAGCCGGACAAGAAAAACATAGAAGCAATTACAAATTTCCCAATACCAAAGAATACAAAAGAAGTGCATAGCTTTTTGGGACTATGCTCGTATTTTAGAAAATTTATCAAAGAATTCTCTATACAAGCAAAGCCGCTATACAATCTTATTCGAAAAAATTCATTATTTCAGTTCAATGAAGAAGAAATACAATGTTTTGAAGCACTGAAGCAAAAGTTAATAGACGCACCAATTCTTTCTATATATGACCCCAGACACGACACTGAGCTTCACTGTGATGCCAGCTCGATTGGATTTGGCTCAATATTAATGCAAAGAAAGGATGATGGGAAAATGCACCCAATATTTTATTTTTCGAAACGAACTACAGAGTATGAATCAAAGTATCACAGTTTCGAATTAGAGACACTAGCAATAATTTACGCTTTACGAAGATTCAAAATATATCTCCACGGTAAAAGATTCAAAATAATAACAGATTGTAATTCGCTATCTTTAACATTAAACAAAAAGGAAGTTAATCCAAGAATTGCACGCTGGGCATTAGAGTTAGAAAATTATGACTATGACATCGAACACAGAGATGGTCAGAAAATGCAACACGTTGACGCGTTAAGCAGAATATCTAATATTCTAGTTTTAGAAGAGAACACCTTTGAACAAAATCTTTCAATATGCCAAAATAAGGATGAAATCATATCTAACATACGCATAAAGCTAGAAGAAAAAGAAAGTAACGTATACGAAATGAGAAATGGACTTATCTACAGGAAATACAAAGGTAGAATTTTATTCTATGTGCCCAGAAATATGGAAAGAAATATTTTAACGTTATATCATGATAATATGGGACACAGAGGTTGTGAAAAGGTCTACAGTGCGATAACAAAGTCATATTGGTTCCCTAAATTGACCGAAAAAATTAAAGAACATGTGAGAAATTGTTTAAAATGCATTACGTACTCATCAAAATGTGGAAGACACGAAGGCTTATTACACAGCATACCTAAAAAGGACAAACCGTTTGAAATAATACATGTTGACCACTTTGGTCCAATAAAACTACAAAAATCACAAAAGAAACATGTACTACTAGTTGTTGATGGATTTTCAAAGTTTGTAAAATTGTACGGTACGAAATCAACGGACTCGAAAAGCTCAATAAAATGTTTGACAAATTTCTTTAATATGTACAGTCGACCAAAAATAATTGTATCTGACCGTGGAAGTGCATTTACATCACAAGACTTTGAGGAATTTTTAGAAACAAATAATGTAAAACACATAAAAATAGCTACAGGATCGCCACAAGCAAATGGACAAGTCGAAAGGATAAATAGATGCCTAGGGCCAATGTTAGCAAAATTAACAAGCGCAGGAACAGAAAAGTCTCTAGATAATGTACTCCCAGAAATTGAATTTGCCTTAAACAACACTGTACATAGGAGTACAGGAACAACACCAAGCGAAGTTTTATTCGGAGTCAGTCAAAGAGGAGTCGTTATTGACTATTTAAGAGAACACTTAAATGAAATAGAGCAAGAAAGAAATCTTGATGAAATAAGATCAATGGCAAGAATCAATATTGAAAAGAGTCAGATATACAATGAACAACATAAAAACAAGGGAAGAGTCCAGAGAAAATATAAAGAAGGAGATTATGTGGTCTTAAAGAATTTTGTAAGTGTACCAGGAGCATGTAAAAAAGTAATGCCAAAATATAAAGGTCCGTACAAAATAGATAAGGTATTGCCAAATGACAGATATGCTGTATCCGACGTCGAAGGATTTCAATTAACACAAATACCATACAAAGGAATCTGGGAAGCAGCAAACATGAAACCATGGATTAACATTAAGGAAATGTCAACATCAGATATTGACGAAGATAGTGAAAAGTCAGATATTGAAGAAGAAAGTGAAAAGTCAGATGAAGAAGAAAAAAGTGAAAAGTCAGAAGTAGAAGAAGAAAGTGAAAAGTCAGATATTGAAGAAGAAAGTGAAAAGTCAGATAGTGAAGAAGAAAGTGAAAAGTCAGACAATGAAGAAAATCAAAAATCAGATGATAAAGAAAATGAGAAGTCAGATGAAGAAAAATGTGAAAAAGCAAATGACATAGAAAACGGAAAATTAAATAAAAAATTAGAGTCAGAAGACGACAATAATAAGTGTATAATAAATAAGAAAATAGAAAGATATAATCTTAGAAGCAGAAAAACTTAATAAGTAACTAGCAATAATTGTATATAATCGAGACGATTAATTGTCAGGATGGCCGAACTGTAAGGTATAAGTACATATTATATAAGTAAATACTATAACTAAACTGTAACTAGTACTAAATTATAATTAACTTATTAGACATTTACATAATATCTAAACTAACTTAGGAATACCCATAATACATAATTAAACATATGTTAACCAGCAATCTGGCAACTCTAAAAGAACAAGAACAAAGAGTAGCTCACACAGAATGAGCCAGTATGTATACAGCGCTTAAAAAGGAATGATCCACTCCGCGACAAAAATTATAAAATCTAAGAATAAATAAGCAACGCATGAGAATAAAGACAAAAGAAACTAAACTAAATTGTGTGTGCCTTTATTTTACTCCTTACAGCTTTTTATTTTTTTAATAAAGTAAATCGATGTAGAGCTTGAGTAATTTGTACAAATTGCGCCTCACACACACACACACACACAAACACAAACACACATTGTATAAACACAGAGGGGAAATCCGGAAATATTTTTGGTAAATTTTCATTTCAATAATAAAAAATCTAACAAAATGTGGCAGCGTGGAAAATGCTTTTCATTTTGACAGCTCGCTAAAACATAAGCTAATGTACAGATGGAGAAAGAGAGGGGGAGGGAGAGGGAGAGAGGTAGAGGGAGAGGCCACTTATTGATGACCTTTAAAGAGCAATCGAAGCGTGGCGAATGCGGCGTATACGTGATGTGTTTGTTTGTTGCCTCTGTTTCTGTTTCTGTTCCTGCGCTGAGTTTCGAGGCGTTCGCTCATTTTGTGCATTCATACGGCCATTGACAAAGCTGTCAGCGTGTATTGATTTATGACCAGAAACTTCGACAGCAACAACACTGAGAAGGAGAAGAGGAAGGAACAGGAAGAAGTAGAGCAACAACAACAACAGCAACAAGAACAAGTTAAACTTCCTTTCGGTAGGAACTCAACCAAAAGACAGACGCCATAATTTGTGGCGCTCAGCAGGAATCCGGCCTAATGACAGGCAACAACAACAGCAGCAACAACAGCAGCAACAGCAACAACGACAGCAGCAATATGAGGAGGAAGAAGAACGCAAGGAGCATTGTGCGAGAGCTTAAAAACAAATCGCTTTTCCTGCCACAGTTCCTTGAATCTAATTAGGTAGCTGTATCAATAACTATCTCGCTCTCACTCTCTCTCTGTCTCTGTCTCTCTCTCACTGTCTCTTTCTGTCTCTCGCTCTAGCTAACTGTACCTTCAGCTACTTATACAGCATGTCAAATAATTGTTCAAACAAACCAAACATATTTAATTATGCAAATAAAACTTATTATTAACAATTTCAAAATATATAAAAACATTTAGGTCATATTTTTTTGAAAGTAAGAAACAGATACAGTTAGTCAAGTAATAGTTTTGACTAACAAAAAGATTCGCATATTTCTTATTTATTTTTTAAAATAGTTTATATCAATGTATCTCAAATTTTGTTATATTTTGAAATTGTTTTAAGAGTCTTAAGTATCTAAAGTAAAGTATAATAAAATATATAAATAAAAAAACATTTTGCTTTGCATAAATAAATTACGTTAATTTGGTTTTCTCAAAACAATAACTTGACTAGCTCTGTCAGTTTTCTTTCTTTTGTCAAAACAATTACTTGACACACTGTATGCATTTGTATCTGCATCACATTGTATACTATGTGTATGTAATTTTGTGGGCCCAGTGTCAAGTTTGCCATTTGTTGTGTTAAGCGCACATGCTTAACACGCAAATAATTGAGCTATTCTTCCCCACCCCCTTCTCCACCCGCTCTCCTTCCTTCTCCCCTTCCACTCTCCCCTTCAGATGGAGGAGGGGAAAACTGCTGCAGCTTTTGGGGGCAGAGAACAATGCCAATTGTTGTGTGCATGCTTTAAGTCTTCACACACACACAGACAAGACATCTGCAGCTACAGATAGAGATACAAAAGTATCTGCAAGTGCAATGCTGTTGATTATTTGCTGAAGCAAAGCTTTCGAACGTGTTGTTACCCATTGTATTAACCTCTAATTGCTGTTGTTGTTGTCGTTGTTGTTGTCGTTGTTGTTATGGTTGCTTGTAGTGCACTTTTGGCACAGCTTGTGGGCGAAGAGAGCGAAAGGGGGTGGGGGGAGTTGAATGCTGCCACAGCTATTTTAATTAGTCTATTGGATGCCGAAGCTACAACTGCAGGTGTTATTTTCACGCTCGTGTTAATTGTTGTTGTTGTTGTTGTTGTTGCTGCTCTTGTTCTACAGCTGTGCATTTGACATGCACTCAACCACACTCACACCTACACATATACACACACACACACATATTTTAGGCCGACGGCACTTTCCGAAATGCAAACAACGAAAATGCACACAAATTTGTGGGCTGCCAATGTGCCACGCCCATGAAATAAGTCTGCCTCTCTAAACAACCGCAAGCACATATCAGTAGCATACCAGGCAGCTTATAGATACAGGGTACATATCGATAGATAAATAGTAAAATGAGAAATGTATCTAACTCAGTTGTCAAACTTGAATTTAGAGAAATTCTGAAATTATAACTTATAAACATTGTTTCTTTATTTTATTTCAAGCTGGCACTGAAAATAACTGTTATTGATCAAAATTTCAACTCAAAAAATCACATATAAGGACTAATGCGATTTTTGTTTCAAATACATCAAATTGTTTGTAAAAACAGTATCTCCGCAAACAGCCAATAAACTTATATTTGACATTTAAAAAAGTAAAAGTCTCGAAAGACTTTTATTTGTGAGGAAAAAAAATAAAAGCTTCAAATAACCATTATTTTTAAATTGAAAACATATAAGTCTTTAAAGACTTTTATAATTTGAAGTTATACATAAAAGTCTTTCTAGAATATCTTTGTTAATACTCAAGATAAACATTCCAAGTTTTCTACATATGTAAATTTGGTTATCAAATCAAATTTAAATATTATTTTTATATTTATATTATATAATGAAAATCAATACTAATAATAATTTATAATTTTTATTTTTTCAATCAAAAATAATTATTAAATATGATTTATAAAGTAAAAGTCTTTAAGTAAATATTAAAAGTAATTTTTTTTTCCTGTTTTCAAATTCTAAGCGTTTTTGTACTAGGCTACAGGTATTTAATAGTCGTGTATTTTATTAATTACACGCTTGTTGTACAAATTGTTTTCTAATTCAATTTAAAATATTTGATTTTAAACATTTATACTCATTAAAAATGCAATCAATGGCGATTTTTGGGTTAATTTATGTGCAGCTCTTGAACGGAAATGTTATTTAATATGCTGAATGTGCATTTGGGAGACTTCTCACATTGCAGCTACACCTTCCACCTCCCTCCCTACAGAGGTTGGTGTCTCCTTTACCCCTAAAGAACTTTTCTCTGTTCGCAGATAATGCAAATAAACGAAAAACCGCTAAATAATGCAATAATAAACAGACTTTGCGTTTTATGTTTCGGTTCAGATAATGCTAAAACCAACAATTGGTTAGACACAACAACAACAACAACAACAACTACAAGTACAATAATAATGCAAACAATAATTTTGTGGCTAGTTTGTTGTTGTTGTTTTGCGGTGGCTGCATTCCAATTTTCAGTCTAAAAGCCGAGCAATAAATGTGGTTTCATTTGGTTCGATTTGTGGTTGCTTCTCTCCCTCTCTCTTTCTACCTCTCTCTCTCTCTCCCTTTGCTTCTTTTGTTTAAGGATATTGCAGTTTATGAATTCATCGCCATGGCAACGCAATTTTCATTGGATATTGCAATTTTATGAATATGTTCTTCGGTATCGCAATGTGAATTATTTGTGCGAAATTTGCATGCACAACGCTTCGTTTAACTTTTGGCTTTTCTTTTCTTTTCTTTTCTTTTTTGGCATTTTTCGGGGTTTTTCTTCTTTTTATTTCTGTGCATTTTTGATTTTTATGCATTTGACACGTTTAACATTTTTTGCCGCAATTTCGTTGCATTGAGTTGTGTTGACGTGTCAAACGATTTTCCGTCGATTGTCGAGTGCACAAATATTGCGCATACGTCACGTTGGACTTGAGGAACAAAAGTTTGTGTCGGGGATTACTTGTGTGTAAGCCAATTGACTTGATTTACTTTCGTTTCGGCCATTAAGAGTATACCTCGGGTATCTTTATAACTCCAAGGAGCAACAACAATTTGCATAGCACACAATTCAAAAAAGAAATCTCTCTATCTACAGAATCTATCTGCATACTTACTTACTTACTTACTTTGTCAAACTGCTGTTCTTATTGTGGATCAAAATCTATCCCAGGACACAGCAACAACAACAACAAGAAGAACCAGGAGCTAAAGTAACAACCAATTTCCCTTTCGAGTCTCAAGTGAATTTTCAACTTTATTGTTTAGTTGTTTGGCAAATATCTAAGAGACCAAAAGCATCACTTTTCACATACGAAAGATATATCCATAAATGCACACACACACACACACACACACACATAGATACTCTGTTAACCCTTAGAAACCTGCTGTTGGACACACTTTAAGCCATGCAGAAAACTTTTCACCCAGTTTATAGAATCGAAAGTAGAAAAGGAAGCAACAAAAACCAAAAAAAAAAGAGAAAAAGAAACAAGAAATTGAGTTGAAAATGCTGACAGGAAACTTCCAATCAGAAATGAATTACTTTGAACTGTTTGGAATGAGAAAGAAGGGAGGGAGGGAGGGGCAGGAGGAGGGGGCAGAGGCTGAGGCAGAGGCAGTGCGGTGTCAAGTTTAAGAAGCCATGAAATAACATTAATTTGTTGCAAATACGCTTTGCCAAGTTTTTAAGTTGAATTAATTTGATTAGCTTATCGCTCGTTCAAAGTTGAAACTTCATCAGCATTTCGAGCGTCTGTTCAAGTGCCTCAAGTGGGCGGCAAGTGGGCCACAAGTGGGCGTGGCACAATGCCAAACTTGACTGCTGGTTTGTATGTGTGATGGAGAGAGAAGAAGAATATCTGTGTGTGTGTGTGTGTGTGTCCTTGTGTGACAAGGACCTGGACTTGCAATTGAGAATTTTCGTATGTGTGTGTGTGTGTGTGTGTGTGTGTGTGTGCGTGTGTGTACGTGTGAATGTGTGTGAGTGTGTGTACCACATTTACGACAACGACAATTCAAATTTTATTAGATTACATGAAATTTATGTGGCAATCAATTTACAAAAAAATAAAAAAAAAACAGCAACAACAAAAGCGTTAGACTTGTTAATACCCTGTAAACTATGAATTTCAGAGTTTATTAAATTACATACAATTTATTTGACAATCTATTTACTAGACATAAGAGTCAAAAACAAAAGTGACTAGACTAGACGATACCCTGTAAAGTATTATTAACAAATATTTTGTAATTAAATTAAATTTATGTGCAAGTAAATTAACAAAAAAATAACAAAACCAAAAGTAAAAGACTAGTTAATACAATGTAAGCTATGAATGCGGAAGCAGCTGAAGTATATATATATTGTGTAAAAAATCTGAGCCAGTAAATTGAACTTATGCTACCCCACGCCACTTTTTACAGGGCATAACTACTGAGTCTAGTAGCTAACTTTGGGCGAAGTGAAATGCAAATGACGAAGGACTCGGCAAACATTTTAATAAGGCATTTTCAGCTGGTTTTTTTTGGTTATTTTTTTTTTTAACTAAATAAGTCAAATAAAGAGCGAGACAGAGCAAGAAAGAGAGAGAGAGAGGAAGACAAAGCAAATGGCAGATGGGTTCAAAGCAAACACAAAAAAATGCAAAAAAAAAAAAAAAGAAAAGTAATATTTTTTTAATGCGGCAAGTGCTTGAAATTGATAAGGCTGTTAGACCACACTGAGTGTGTGTGTGTGAGTGTGTATATGTGTGTGTATGTGTGTGTGTTCGAGTCTGTTTTGCATTGTTAGCAGCCACAAGCCAGACACACACACACACACACACACACACACACACACAAATACACACAACCACAACCACATAATAATAACAAGCGCAAAAGCGACTTGGCAAAAATGGAAATACAAATTTAAATTGTGTGTTGCCTTGTTAAATATATTTGCCAAGCAAACACACGCACACATACATATTTATCGTACATATACATATACATATCTAATCACTGTTTGTTTACATTACTTTTGCTTATTTGACTCACTTTTTTGCTTTACGCTTCTTTTTTTTTGTCATTTACAGATTGGTTGAAGCTCTAACGTCATGGTATGAAGGAGCCGGCGAACACTTTGGATGAAATTGTAAGTCCCATTGCAGTTGATATTTTCAGAGACGGACAGACGGACAGACCAACAAACAGTCGAAATGACGAGAAGATGTGAAAAACTACTTGGCTGCAGACAAGTGAGCCCGACAGTAGAAGACTTTGTAATTATTGTCTATTTATTTATTTATGCAGTGTTAGCTAAATGCAGTTCATCAAAACAACCTTTATAAATTAAAATAAAATTAAGTATTCTAACACGGTATTGATAGAAATTATATATAAAAAAAATAAATTTAAGCAGAAAGAATATAATATAAATTAATTTAAATGTAAGGGTATAAAAAAAAATTATTTAATGATCCAACATTTGTTGGACAAAAACCAGAAAATGCCAATCAGACCAAAAGGTATTAGTACAAAAAAAAAAAAATCCGGGATATTTAGCCCGAATTCAATCCGAAACGATGTCAGATGCGGGGTAGTCTCGGATTTTCTTAAACCAAGTATGAAATACTTGATTTTTGAATCCCGAATTCAGTCCTGAAATTCTTAAATTCAGGCTAAAAAAATTTGTATTAATTATAATGTTCTTCGTTACATTTCAACTTTTTTTTCAATTTATTTTTTAACATTTTTTTTTTAGTCGTCTTTCAACGTTTTTTTTTAAATTTTTTTTTCACCATTTTTTTTTTTTATAATTGATGGGGGAATCGAACCCAGATTTTTTTTTAAAAACCGAGATTTATTTGTCTATCAAAATGCTAAAATCATCAAAATAAATATCGAGTTTAATTTCTTGAATCACTAATTACATCACAAATGTTAAATTGCTTACTTCAATATTTATTTTTGACAAACTTAAAGTCGTTATAATATTTCTATGCAGTGTCTAAAATAAAGTACAGTTGTTGCACTTATTGTTCCGGAGCATGCAACTGACAAGGGGCACGAACATATTCGTAGAATGGACAAGGGCGGCAAGGGAGGCAAAAGTGAGAGGGGAACATATCATAAAGTCAAATGCAAAAGCAATCAAAATGCCAGTGCGACGCCTGCAGGTGGCAAGGCCATTGGAGAACGGGAAGAGAGGTGGTAAAAAGGGTTACGATATGGCAACATGTGGCAGCCACAAGGGGCAGCAGCAACAACAGCAGCAGCAACAACAGCAGCAACCAAGAGCTCGGCATCAGTTTGCCCAAAAAAGGTTTTCTCTCAACGTTCTCTCGTAATTGTTATGTAAATGAGTTTTACAATTTTTGCTTAACGAAAAAGGTCAAAATGCGCGACACACACACACAGGCAAAGGACACGAGACACAGGACACGGCACACACAGGACATCAGAGACACAAAGACAGACGCAGAGGATTCTCTAAGCTCAGACCGAGTCACAACTTCAGTCAGTCAGTCAGTCAGCAGTTTTCTGTGGTTTGAGGCTGATGATGATGAGCACAACACACACACACACACACACACACACACATACAGACGGAGGCAGACAGGCTTTGTTTTGGTTGCATGCCTCTGCATGGTAATCCTCTACCTGTCTCTCTCTCTCTCTACTCCTCCCTCAGCTCAATGTTCGGCGAGTTCTTTATAAAATTGCAAATCAGTTTGAAAGTCAACGACAGGTTGTTTTACTTCTCTCTTTCTCTCTCATTGTTGTTGTTGCTGTTGTCATGATGATTGTTGTTGTTGTTGTTGTTGTTGTCGCTATTGTGGCTGCCAAAACAAGCGTAACAACAACAACAACAACAAAACATTCCCTGCCTTTTGCGTCACGTTCCACGGTGTAAACATACCAATTTATATGACTGTATTTTAGTAATAAAGTTGCCTGTCATTTTTGTTGTTGCTGTTGTTGTTGTTGCTGCTGCAGTGGCAAACTTGTTGTTGACTGGAAGGAGCATTTGGGGGAGGGGGGAAGGGGACGGGACACATACGAAAGTTAATAACCGTTTAGCAAGTAAGCAAAGTTTCCCACACCACCAACATTTTTGGCGGGATTACAGTGAAATTTTACGATTATGTTTTGCTAGCACTCAGTTTATTTTGGCTTTTTCTTTTTTGGCCAATTTTAATGACTGTACAGAATGTGTATAAAGCGAATATAATGCGCTTTGGGATTAGTAAATTGATTTAATTTTATGGTGCATACTTTTGCGCGCTGAAAATGATGAAAGTTTTACTTTTACATAACAATTTTTGATTTTAATATAAATAAAAGAAAAACCAAGTGTAAAGTTTGAATTTAATAATACTGGTTTAAACCCAAATAGTTATTAAAAAAAATAGTTTTCAATAAACTAATATTTGTTTTGCTTTAACATAACAATTTGTGGTTCAAATGTAAACAAAAGAAAAATCTAGTGTAGAAATCATGAAAATAGTTGGCTATCAGCATAGCTTAGAAAATAATACAATTCTGTGGCAGTCCTTTAATATGTTTAAATTCAAATAAAGTTTGTTAGACCCCGTACTTTAAAAAAGTAAAGGGGTCTATTAACTTTGTCACAAAAAAAAATGTGCGTAACAGGCAGAAGGAGGCGTGGCAGACCCCATAAAGTATATATATTCTTGATCAGCATCAACAGCCGAGTTTAAATAGCCATGTCCGTCTGTCCGTCTGTCTGTCTGTCCGTCTGTCCGTCTGTAAGAGCGCCTAGATCTCAGAGACTATAAGAGCTAGAGACTCCAAACTTGGTATGTAGCAGAGAGCTGCAAAATTCACAATTTTTCTTGATTTACTCATACGCACAAATCTTACTCAACTCCACTCACTGTTCGAAACACAGCGTTGAGTAAAAATCAACTCATGCTGACGAACACATCAATCGTGTTCATACTCAGCCTTCTGAGCGTTTGAATGTTGGCTCGTGTTTAATCACTCAACGAAACGAAGAGTTGAATAAAATCAGCTCATGCTGACGAACGCATCACTCGTAGCCCTCGCCTAGTCACCAAGCACACCGACTTACTAGCCTTTAGGCAACATTTGGAGAGCTCGATTCAGCTGAACACTCAGTTAAATTCTGGTGAAGATATTGAGATGGCTGTCGATTACTTCACAGAAACTGTTTACAGGGCTGCGGCTGCCTCAACGCCTCCTGATCCTCCGGCAGGCACCAACTATGGGATAGTGCTGACAAGAGAGGCCAGAGAGCTCTTGGCACAAAAACGGAGACTCCGAAGACGCGCAATCCGCACTCAAGACCCCTGGGACCGCATTCTTTGGAACCGAGCTGCTAAACAATTACGGAATGTCGTGAGAGAACTGCGAAGCAACTTCTTTGAGGAAAGGCTGGCTTCCATGGATTACACTATAGATGCTGGATTTTCGCTTTGGAGGTGCACTAAGTCCCTTATGAGACAGCCATTTAGACAAGTTCCTGTCAGGTGTCCAAGCGGCGAACTTGCCAGAAATGAAGAAGAGCAGGCCAATTCTTTTGCTCACCACTTAGAGGCCAGGTTCACCCATTTCCAATTCGCCACGGAGGAGCAGTGCAGAGAGACCAACGACAGTCTCCAGACCCCACTTCAGATGTCCCTTCCTATCAAACCAGCCAGAGTCGAGGAGATTGCTGATGTCATAAAGACCCTACCGAGGAAGAAGGCTCCTGGCATTGACAGGGTGTGCAACACCACATTGAAGGCCCTGCCTACTCGGGCGCTTCTCTTCATAGCGCTTATCTTTAACGCAATATTTAGGGTACAGGTCTTTCCGAAGCAGTGGAAGATGGCAGGAATACAAATGATCCATAAGCCTGGAAAGCCAGAAGATGACCCTGAGTCGTATCGGCCAATAAGTCTCCTGTCATCCTTATCTAAGGTATGGGAGAGACTCGTTGCAAACCGGCTCAATGCTTTTATCAAGGAGTGTCGCATTCTGCCGGATCATCAGTTTGGTTTTCGGGAGGGACACGGCACAGTGGAGCAGGTCCACAGACTGGCAAGGCACATCCTACAGACTTTTGATGACCTTGAGTACTGCAATGCTGCTTTTTTTGATATGCAGCAAGCATTTGACAGAGTTTGGCATGTTGGTCTTTTAAGCAAGATTAAAAAGCTGTTCCCTGCACCGTACTATGGAGTGCTGCGCTCTTACTTGGAAGAGCGACAGTTTATGGTTAGGGTCAGGAACACCTTTTCGAATCCCTGCTTTATGAGAGCTGGAGTTCCACAGGGCAGCGTTCTTGCACCACTGCTCTACTCAATATATACAGCAGATCTACCCCGCCCCAGTGAGCAACATATGGAGTATCCCAGTAAGGCGCTTCTTGCAACTTATGCGGACGACATTGCTCTGCTCTACAGCTCCAAATGCCGCTTGGAGGCAGCAAGAGGAGTACAAGAATACATCAACTCACTGGCAGCTTGGTGCAAAAGATGGAATTTAAAGATCAATCCACAGAAGACCACCAACCCCTGCTTCACTCTAAAAACATTAATCGACCACACTCCACCAATACAGCTAGAAGGCGTAACTCTTGACCAACCAACGGAGGCAAAATATCTGGGCATCACCCTCGACAAGCGTCTTACTTTTGGTCCCCACTTGAAAGCTACGGCTGGAAGATGTGGCCAAAGGATGCAGCAATTGCGGTGGCTCATAAATCGAAGAAGCACCATGACACTAAGAGCCAAACGAGCTGTCTACGTACACTGTGTCGCCCCGATCTGGCTCTATGGCGTGCAGATTTGGGGAATAGCTGCCAAATCCAACTACAAGCGCATTCAAACCTTGCAGAACCGAGCAATGCGACAAATCACAAACTGCCCCTGGTATGTACGTGGCTCCACTCTTCACCGTGACCTCAAGCTTCATACAGTGGAAGAGCAAATAGGAAGACACACCAGCAGATACAGTGATCGACTGACAAGACACCAAAGTTTACTCGCCAGACGACTTCTCCCAGCCAGGCCTTTGAGGCGATTAAAAAGATTGGGTTTCGCCAAAACAATTGGCCAACTCCCTCAGGCGCCCTCATAACTATCTGAGCTCATCGTAAATCCTTTGCGTTTAGCAACAGGTTAGGTCTTCTTTTTAATATATTAATTGTGTTGGTTATGTCACTAATTTGAATGTACGGATTCCACACTTGTCTAATAAACTTTGTTATTATTGTTAAAAAAAAAAAAAAAAAAACTCGTGTACATGCACAGTGATTTCTTAGAAATATGCGGCCGAGCTTCGAGCTTCATGCATGGGCGCACACAGCGTGTATTTTGTTTTTGTAAAAATCTGCTGCGCGTCTAGCTGGCGACATAACGCATGTATTTTGCTTTTGTAGACAGAGACAGAGGCAGAGGCAGCGCTGCTGACTGCGCACATGAATAAACTCATACGAGTTGATTTTGCTCTTTGAGTTTTATTCTTTATTCAACACAATCATTGTTGTGTCGAATGAGCATACGCCCGAAATGAATCGTTTGAGCACGAGCGTAAATAAACTCAGCGAGCAAAAAAATTTCGGCTCATTTGAGTGATTTGAACTTAAGAGTGAATGAATGTGCGCATGCAAGTTTGAGCGGTTGAGCCGATTTGCTGAATTTTCAGGCTGTTGATTGTGTATGAACGTTTTGCAATCACGCCAAGCCGTTCTCTGGTATGTAGGTTCGTCTATATTAAGAGCAGATCGAGTTTGTTTTAGATTTTGGATCGGAAAATCAAGTCTTAGTATGGAAAACTTTTTTGCTGTTTGATATATTTTAACCAAACTGACAGAATTTGCATAAAAGATGGACCCATACATACTGACCAAATTTGATTGAAATCGGATTACTCTATCATATAGCTGCCATAGGAACGATCAGTCAATAATCAAGTCTTAGTATGAAAATCTTTTTGTTGTTTGAGATATCTTTATAATAAGTACGGGGTCTCCGACAGTCGAGTACCGCTCGACTGTAGCACCGCCGACTAGTTTTTTATTAGTAATGTTATTTTAAATACAATAATATTTGTTTGTCAATAAAGTTTTTCAATCGACAAGGTCGAAATATTGTTATGATGGAAATGCAATAAAACTTTGTTTTTGTTTATAAATATTATTTAAAATATAATTAAAAGAAGCTCCATAATATGTGTCACTGCAAGTTGCAACTGTTGTTAATTAAGTAGAGTTCTTCCCTGACAACGTTTCACAACATAGGCAGAGATGGAACTTTGTTGTCGGCTTAACGTGTTGGGATCATGCTACAGTTTCTGACAGCTTTCTAATTGCAACTCATGCAACATTCAGACTGTCCACCTGAGTGTGTACAAGTGTGTGTGTGTGTGTGTGTGTGCGTGTGTGTGCGTTGGAAAGTTTTCGAATGAGCCAACAACTGTTTTGGCATTTGTTACGCATACGCAACGTGTTGCAGTTGTCCCTAACAAATTTGACATTTTAGCTGGCTTCATGTTAAGTCCACTGCCAACATTAGCGAGATAAAGAGAGAAATAGTGTAAGAGAGCGAGAGAGAGAGAGAGAGAGAGAGAGAGTGAGTGAGAGGGGGAATATAGAGCTAGAGCATTTGACTGGCTTATTTCCTTAAGTGCAACGTCAGGTTGCGTGTCGAGTTGAGTTGAGTTGAGTTCCCCTTTGTTGTTGGCTAAATAAATGCCAAAGCATGGCAAAAGACAAACATAACCACACATACATATACACATGTACAAATACAAATACAAATGGAATGCCATACAGTTACAGTTAGATGGGGTCACGCACACACATGCAAATTGCCTGGTTGCAGATGTGACTCGGAAAGAGAGAAGAGCTTGAAATTTTAATGCATGGCAACCATTCTCAACGGCATATTTACATTTTAGCTCAATGTCAATTGTGTTTATAAATTAATTTGCAAAAAGACATATGTACAACGGCACACACACAGTTAGAGAGAGATAGAGAGAGAGAGAGAGAGCGAGAAAAAGGAGAGAGAGGGGGAGAGAGAGAGACAGAGACAGCACCCCAATGGCATTGGCAGCGAGTCCCCAAAGCAGCATCAGGCGGAGGCACAATAACAAAACATACACAGTGTGTCCAGTAACTCTTTTGACAAGTAAAAAAATAAGCTCAATCTGGGGTGCCACAGAAATCTCTTTCACCTGAATTTGACGTAAGTTTGTATGAAATTTACGTCATTTTTCAGGTGAAAGAGATTTCTGTGGCACCCCAGCATTTGTTTTTTTTTTAATTTCAAAGTAGTTGAGCCCATTGGATCTCATAGTATGTTTTTACTGCTTGTTCCAAATAATATAATATTATAAAAAATATAGTAAATATCCAAGAATAGTCATATACACAGACTATAAGATATTTATACATATAAGGAACTGATATATATTTATATTATTTTCTCAATTGTTTTCCAAATTTTTATGATTACACAAAACATTATCAATTTTTTTAATAAATAAATTCTTAACTTTTTAAGAATCTAACTAAAGATAAGTTTTAATACTCGTATTTATCCAATTTTTTTAGCAATCAAGCGGAATTTTAAATTCCAGAAAAGGTTTTCTCCAAAGTAAAATAAGTGAAGTTTTTTTTCTTAGTGTGGCAATAGAGTTTTTTGACACACTGTATATGTGAGCATGAAAAAAATGTGAATGCCGTGCTACTTAACAAGCTCGACTTTTGTTTGGAGGTCGCAAGGAGAGGGGGAGGGTGGAGGTGTGGGGGGTAGGGTGTATGCGACATATGTCTGTGTGTGTGTGTTTGCATGTGTGTGTGTGTCTCAGCTGACCCGACGACGAGCTAATGTCGCATTGTGTGTACTTTGTGTGTTGTTCTGTCTGTCGTCGTGACAGGTTGTTGTCGCTGCTCTTAGACGCACGCTATTGTCTCTGAGCCTCCGTCTCGTTTACCCTTCTCCTTCCCCCTCTCCCCTATTTCTTTCTCCTGGACACCCACGCAGCGGCAACAGCGGCAGCAGCAGCTGCCACTCAGCAGTCGTTGCTTGACTTTGCCGTAAATATTTGCGCACAAAAGTCGGCAATGATTTGGCTGCAACAAACTGGCAGCAGAAGGTTGTTCTCTCTCTCACTCTCTCTCTCTCTATCTGTCCCTGTTTAGTCCCACTTGCATTGGAGTTTATGTCACACATATACATGCATAGACACAGATAGAAAAAGAAGCAGACAACAGACAGCAGACAACAGACAGCAGGCAAGTAGCTTAGCAGTTGTGCTGCAAAAATGACAAACGGCCGAACAGGCGGCTAATTTGCGCAACTGAACTCAAAGCAGAGGCAGGGCGGAGACAGAGAGAGTGAGAGGTGCAGAGGGAGACACAGAGACAGGGAAAGAGCATGACAATCCCCTCACGACACTACGACAGTGGAACCCAATTAGAGTCTGAATCAGAACTTGCCGTATATCACTATATACTGTATCAATTTTAATAGCCTTGACTAATTCTAGTACTATTTAATGTATTTCGACTATAGTTTATCTTCAACCGCTGTTCTTATTACTACTAATCTGAATTAGATTACTTTTTTGACTACTACAACTACTTTTTGTATTCTATCTGCTAGTACTACTTATATTACTCTATTTAACTAGTAGCTAAAACTAAGCTTTTCTTCTTTAATTTATTATCTATTATTATTTTATTATCTATTTCTACTACTAGTTCTACTACTAAGTCAAATTGGGTTCGACTCGAGAGAAATACCATAATAAATCATCCATCACCGTATTGTATCTAATTATGTGTATTTTTATTCCTTACACTTACTTCTACTACTATTACTGTTACTACTTTATCCGAACATTGCTTCCAATTTTAATAAATTTTTTCTCCCATTCGTTGCTTCCCTTGCACTAAAAACTTCTACGTAACTCGCAAAAAACTTTTCCACTAAAACTACTGCATCTTTTGCCACTAACTACTATTGCTGTTACCACAGTTCCTACTACTACTTCTACTACTACTATTTGCTGCCATCCCAGCCTAGATTAAACTTGTTCCGTACATGTTTATAAACATGTGTACGAAAAGAAGCTTCAGGCAGATAGCGTATTAAATTGAAGCTTAATAGCTGAAGCACCTGCTAAGTCATGAGCCTGAACCACTTGTGAACCACTTTTGAACCGTTGCTTAAACCTGACAGCAGCTCGGATCCCTGAATCACTGAATCACTGTGCGATGCACGCACTTCCGAGCCGCGAAGTTTGTTCGTATCTTTGGCATTTGACAATGCAAGTGAGCAAAAGAGCTAAGAAATCCACCCAACCACCGAACCACCCAACCACCCACTGTGTGGGAACAGCTGCAGTTTCCCGAGGTGTTCGGCTAAAACGTCCTTCGTGCTTTCGCTGCCATCGTCAATTCGGCAGGCAGTCAGTTGGCCCAAACCGAAAGCCGTTTAAAGCAGCTGTGAACGTTGTCGTGTTCAGTTCGTTGTTGTCGGTTCTGAAATTCAGTTGTTTTCAGTTTCAGTTTCAGTTTGAGTTTCAGTTGTGCATTGACTGCCACCGACGACAGTTCAAAGCGACGCAACACGACGCAACGCAACGCAAAGCGACGTAACGTAAACGCGTAACAACGTAACGTAACATAGCGTAACGCGGTAACGCAAAGTGACGTATACATTTTGGTGGCCGCATTTCGTGAGTTATTAAAATGCGATAAAAGTCAGTGAATCGGTAATAAAGCGCTTATCTTTGGTCGCAATTACGCAGCGAATGGCGTGAGAGGGGAGAGTGGTGAAGAGGGAGGGGGGAGGGGGAGTGACAAAGCGAGTGTATTTTATTTTATATATATTGTAGTATCAGTGAATATCGCTGTGTGCCTGGCGCCCAATTACCAGGCAGTCAAAAGTAAACCATACCCCCTGACTTTTCTCCTTCCCCAGGCCGTGTGTTTGAGTGTGCTTGTGTGTGTAGTCAATTGTGGCCAGGTCCCGCATCTGTTACAAATGACAACGTGGCTCAGTTGTTCTTCTCTCTCTCTCTCTCTCGCTCAGCTGCTGATATTTACGATGATCCATCTGAGGTCGGAGGTCTCAGTTTTCCACAAATGTAGGCTGTCATTTGTGTGTCGCTTCATTTCAGTTAATAGTTGGCTACGTGTGCGGCATATTACACACATTAGTGTTGCCTCACACACACATCTCTCTCTGTGTTTGTGTGTGTGTTTTGCCGGCCTATTTGTTGTTGTTTTTTTTCTCTTTGCCTTCTTGACTTTGCTTCCGCTTCGTGTATCTCTAAAACATTCAAAGTATCTGGCGGATGTGCCACTTGCTCCCGTGCTACTTTTGGGTGTTTATGACATTTAAATCAATATTGTCACACGTCATTCTCTCACCTCCCCCTCACCCACCCACTCACCCACTCTTCTCCTCCTCTCTTCTTTCCCCTCTTTCAGCTCCTCTTGCTGCTTAACTCACTGCAATTTGCACAGATTCATTTGCTGACTTTTCAAGTGTCGCGCACTCATTGCAATCATAGAAATGCTACAACCTCCCTTATCCCTCCTACTTCCTCTCCTCTCTTCTCCGCCCGCTTCTCCACTGGCCTGAATTTGCTTAATGAGCGCAATTTTGCCGTGCAGCTTCGGCCGCAGATACTCGGTCCCACTTATTTAGTGCTCATACGCCCCGTAGCCTCAGCAACGACCTGGCTAAGACTTTTTTTGGCTCGCATTACAGACACCGCTGCAATTGCAACGCCATCAAAGGGGGCCGAGAGGGGAAACACGGCGATGCCTTTTGTTTATCACTGTGTGGGGAGTTTGGGAAGGTCATGTATGTTGTCCTCTTCTTTTTATGCTCGTTAGTCGTAAAGTAAATGGATAGATTGTTTTAATTACAAGCTATGTAAAGAAAAATTGGGGAAATTAATAGAATATATATTCCGTCTGATCTCAGAAACTATAAGAGCTAGATCAACTCGGCTTTGGCGCTTCTACTTTATTTTTGACTCGTTTAAATTCCTGGTAGATTAAGCTTGTTACCACTTCTGCTTCTTCCTAACCAAATCTCCGAATAGATTCTAGTTTCTAGTAGTGAAAATTGCATAACATTATTATTTTTAATGCCATCTAATCTTAACAAGATCCAATAAATACAACAGTAGTTATGGCTGTTTTAAGTATTATAGTAAGCGCCTAAATGTATGCAACATTTTTTAAAAATAGGAAATACCATTAATAGATATTCCAATTGATTAATGGGTATTATATAGTTGAGAACACGATTATAGCCTTTCTCGTTCCATCCCTTTTCGTCCTCTCTTGCCTGATCCTTCTCCTCTTTAGTCTCTGTGCTTGCAGATGCCGTGCCTGCATAAATTATGTTGCATCGTGGCTTTCTGTTTACGAACTCGGCCCACATGCAACTCTATAATTTCTAATGCCGCAACAAGGATAATACGCAGCTGTCTCCCGATCCCGATCCCGATGCTCCTTGTCCCGTGCATCTGTTTTAACGCTCACTTGACTGCAACAGTTTCCACTGCGTTCCCCATGACTCCCTGCCCCTGCCCCTGCCCTACCCCCTGTCCCCTTCACTCACCCAAAGTTGCGGCATTTTAATTTGTTAAGTGTGCAACGTTCATGTCCAAAGTGCCACTGGGGCAGGTAGCCCCAAGTTTGCCCCAAAGCTGCCGCAATTCTATTTACATTTCTGCAATTGTTGTTGCCGGTAAAAACTATTTTAGATACCCACTCCCTCTCTCTTTCTCTCTCTCTCTCTCTCTCTCTAAGTCTTGTCCATTTTATAGTTTACAGTTACAGTTAACATGGCTCTTGGCCAGCTTTAAATGTTGGCCATTAGCAGCAGGACATCAGCTCCACATTCAGGACACCCCAATGAATTTCTTAATTAAGCTTAATGTGCAAATTTGAAACAAACTCTGGAATTTGAGAATACTATACGCCTCGTTGGGACGACACGTTCATTTCATTTAAATTTTCGGCTCAGCGCAAGGTCAAATTAAACGGCAACAACCTTAGCAAAAGAAAACCAAAAATTAACAAAAAGAAAAGCAACAAAACAAAACATTTGGCAGAAATTGCGTTAAATGCCACTCCAAAAGTTCATATGCTGCCCCTCGAGCATCTAGAGCTGGACTCGAGGAATTCGTTGAATATCTACGCAATATACTCGTATCTTTGGCTCATAAATTTAAACCATTTGCCGTTTTCCATTTTCCATTTCACATTTCACATTTTCCACTTTTGGTTACGGGCAACCCAAAAGGCTCGTAATGAAAAAAGTTTCTTGCAGGTAGCCCAGTTAATTGCATCACTTTCAAAAGAGTCAAGATGTTGGCTTTCATTTGGACAGCAGATGTTCATTAAATGCGATAACAGAATGTTATCGATTTGAAATAGATGAGAACTTGCAAAGTGTAGAGCCTGTATATCATATCATTCTTAATTAAATAAGTGTAATTGTAGCATTTAACAGTTCTCTACATTTCAAAAAGCAATAAAAATAATTAATTATTTTTGTTATCGATAGTAAGCAGTTTATTTTGTTTAGTATAATATCAAATACGGTGTATTCATTCTTAGGTAGGCAAGTTATTGATATATAATATTATAGATTTGTTGTTCTAATAGTTTTTAAACAAGTTCGTTATTTATTCAATTAAGTTTACTTGTTAATTTCTCACTAATATATAAAGTGTTTTTTTGCTTTCCTTAAAGTTTAAATCGAACTAAATATTACTCTATTGTGTATTTACTAAAATGCAATCTATCGATACACTATTGATTATTACTACATACTAATATTAACTCCCAGTTAAATTATTGCCAATGTTTTCCATGCAAGTCAGTTAATTATTCATATCAAGAAAACAATTGAGATGACTTTGCCCTCGATTATATATTAATCGACTGTTTCGTTGACACCCAAGTCGCACCTTTTGCCACTTGACCTTCCTCCGTCCCCCTACCCGTCTCCGGCATAACATTAGAGAGCTGATCTGGGAGTTTTTGGAGTCCTTCCTGTTCTGTTTTGCTCCATTGGTCCAACGGTCCTAAACACATTTGAACTCTTAGCACTCCACTAATCTGTCCATTGTGAGGCATTCCGAGTGGGCGGCATTTCCACTTCATAACTGTTTCGCTTCGACTTTTTCCCTCTCTCTCACTCTCTCTCTCTCTCTGTCGTTCTTTCTGTGGGTGGGTGTATGCCAAGTGAATTTACGACCAGGGGACAGACACTTTTGGTCACTCATGGTCACTTGGCAATGTTCATGGTCACTTGGCAAAGTGGGCAGCGATGGGTTGGTTCATGAACTCACCGTGTTCAGGTTAGAACGAGGCCAGAACGAACAGTTGGCCAGTTGGCCAGTTGGCCAACCCAACGTATTATACACCAGAGAGCATCCTTCACGATTACTTAATATTAATGACTCTAGATTTTGGCCTGGTCAAGTCACCAGCATCTCCATTGCCATTCCCTTCATCCCTTGTCCATCGTCAGCTTCGTCTCGAACTTGAGGTTCAGTTTCATGTCGCAAATCTGTCGTCGTCGATGAAAAAGTTTCGCTAACCAGTGTTGTCCATGTAATGAATGCCTTTTGTGTGCGCCTTTTGACTTGGTTTACTTCAGGGAACACCAGCAGCCAACTTGGGGGAGAGGAGGAGAGAAGGAGAGAAGGAGAAGAGAGTGAAGCTGTTTTATCTCTTTGCATTGTGTTGAATGGCCGCAGCAGAGGCAGCTGGAAATATTTGCTTAAGCAGATTTAACTACATTAACTTAATTAAATAGGCACTAAGCAGATGACAGACAGAGACAGCTATACGTAAGGAAAGTGAGAGAGAGAGGGAGAGAGATAACTGCTAGTCTTGTTGTTTTCTTGGAGGCGTTTGATTTTCGTTAGGCAGACATGGCGTATGCGTGATATTGATTGATTTCAAATTACATACAATAAATGCCGTTGCCAGTTGCTACTCAAGGTTGTTGTTGTTGCTATTTCTTGGTTATTGGTTGTTACTTGTTGTTGTTGTTGTTGCTGTTGTTATTGTTATTGCCCCGAGCTGCACAAAAGAGTTCAATTGATGTTTGCAAGTGGGTTGCTCAATGAATGAATCCGTCGTGTGGATTCAAATGCCATTCAGTTGCCCCCAACTCACAGTGTCTCACATTCAATCTCTGTTTCTCTAAAATTGTCTCCCCTCACTCTCTTCTCTTTGTCTACCTCTCTTTGCATTGTTTTTGCCTTGCCACTTTCTCTCTATTTTCTGGCCCTGCAGCTGTTTGCCTGCGTTTGTTTTTGCTCTGTTCTTTGTTCTTTGTTCTTTGGATTGTTGCGTAAATGTTGTTTTAATCAAGCGGCAGGCTAAACATTTGAGCTCTTATTGTGGTTGCCAAGTTCCTGTTGTTGTTGTTGTTGCTATTGTTGTGGTTGCTCTCTTTCTCTCTCGCACACATTCCAATGTATATATTAAGCATACGTGTTTGGGCTATAAAGCATTGCGGGTGCAATATTTGAGAGCTCGTTAGGAAATTGGATATTCTCAATGAGAGAAGTATGCAAGCTTGACAATAACAGAACGTATTAACAGTAACCTAAAGCTATGTTAGCTTAAGAGTGTAAAGTTACGTAATGTTAATTGTCTTACTTTAAACAGTCTTTATGTTAAAAAAGATCTTTACAGAATGTTAGGCAAGATAATGTTAACAGATTGCGTTAAGCAGTCTTAATTTTAATGAATGTTAAAGAAACTATATTAAAGAAACTTGCTGTTAACGTTCTTCAGTCACCTGTTTTGTACTGTCACAGAGTATCTCCTGGTTTATCAACAGTAAATGTGCACACTAGTATTGCTGTTCATTTGATTGCCCACACATTGCACATAAATTGAACTTCATCTGACAGATGGCGGTCAAGTGTGTAATTAGCATTTGACTGGAGAGTAAATGCAACAAAGAAAAGCGATAGTTGAATTGAAAATAGTCAGTTGGTGACTTACTAAAGTGCCAGAAACAGAGACAGAGTCAGAGTCTGTCAAGGTCAGGTTAATGGTTGCCCTTAAAAGAAAATAACTTGCCACTGCAACTTGTCTGTGCGATGTCTTTGTTTATTATATTTCCCAGTTTCTTTTCAACATTTTGCATAAATGGCAAACTTGAAATGGTTAAAGGAAAACAGAAATACAAATACAAGTGCAAGGACAGGCAAATCTTCACTGGGAAAATGGAAAATTGAGATGGAATATTGCTATGAAAACATAAATTTGGTTTCTCTGTGGTCAAGTTTTATTGTCTCAGCAATGTGGAAATATTTGCTGTCAGCTTTCTTGGCCAAAGAACAAATACGAAAGAGAGCAACTCTTTGGAGTGCAATTTCAATTTTAAAATCTGACAAGAATTTTGGTTTGGTTGCCAAATGTTATGGCACAAATGTTAAATGCAAATGCCTTAAGCAATTATCTATGTATGACTAATTATACATATATCTGCATAGCTTAATTGTCTCACTCGGATAGTTATGATTATGAGATATCATTTGAGAGTGCTCGTAAATAATCAAAAGTCTACTTATTATACTGCACGCTGTGCATTTAAATCATTTAAATAGTCTTTTGCATAATTTACGAACCATTAAATCACGCAACGTCCACTTTCCATTTAAAATCGACGCTGGCGGCAAAAAGCATAAAGCATAAAGCAAATGCGATTACATCGTGCAGATAATAAACTGTAGACACCATACAAAGATTTACGCAGTTCTTTTCCTTGTTGTGAAAATTTATCAACAATTTGCTAAATTATTCACATATCAGATATGGGAAATCTTTACTATCTGTATGGCAAATATCCTAAAAATATACAGATACTTTTTTCCGAGCTTTTTCACTGATAAACTTTTGTCTGCATTTAAAGTCATACTCTACAAAATATAAGTAAATAATTAAATATTCATTTATAAATTCAATAATTTTTCTTCAATCATTACGTAACTTTCAGAATGGCTTAATTTAATGACAATAATAACTTGTAATATTTAAGGCAAAGAATGTTTTCTTGCTTAAGTTTTCAATAAACTCAAAATAGTTGCTAATTTAATTTAACTGAGACCCTTTAAAGAGACTTCAAATAATTGAAATTGTCTCCTTTTTCCTAATATTTCTAATGTCTCATTGTGTCATAAAAAGCTGAGCATTTTAGCTGGGACATTTGAATAATTGTCATGTGGAGAGAGTCACTGACAGCCTGTCATGCAAATGTGTGTGTGTGTATGTGTCTGAGTTTCTATTCTAATTTCAGTTTCAGTTCATACTCGTATCATGCTGTTACTTAGCAGGGGACGGGGAACAGGGAACATTCTGTAATGCGCTGCAAATGGCCGACTGTGTAAATGTGGGCGTTATTCAAGTTAATAATAAAAGCGGACAGACGGAGAGATGGACACACTGGCCGACTGACAGACTGGCCGACTGACAGACTGGTCGACTTGGCCAGGACATGCCAAGGCAATGTCCTGTGAGCCAAGGCAGTCGCTGCTCAAATGGACAAATGGCGTCTGCTTACCAAATTGCGCTTCATTTATTTATAATAATTACAACTGTAAAAACTTTGAACAGTCATTTGGACTGAGACCAGCGCAGCTGACGGACTCTCACTGATAGAGCAGGGGAGGAGCAGAGGGCGGGGAGGTGGGGCAATCAAAGAAGTTAACAACTCAAATATGCAGGCTAATAGCGCACATTTTCTCAGACACGAGTCCTGAAATTGGAACTATTATTTGTTTAGCAATCAGTGCCAACAATTTCCTTACCTTCCCCTCTCTCTCTCCCATCCTTTGTGGCACTTCTTTATCATTTTCTTATTGCCAACTTTAAGTTTGAATAATTGGCAGCAATTTGCAACCCAATTCCGACCTTGTAACCGCTTTGGCTTTTTGCGCGGCGTACATAATCTCTGGCCGAAAAAATGAATATAAAAAACCAGTCGCATCAATTATTAATACGTATACGCACCGTTCAACAGGAAGCGATGAAAAAAGACAAACAGCAAGAGAGAGAAAGAGAGTGAAAAAGTTGCAGCAATATCTTGTTTATTATTTAATATTGATATTGCATTCAATTATTTCGTACACAGTTACCCTGTAAATTTGATGTTTCAATTTGTTTATTATTTTCACGTCAATTATTCAAGAATCACAACGAGAACAACAAATGTGACGGACGAGGGACGGGGGACGAGGCAAACGAAACCAATTCAATAGAGCATTAAATTAAATTTGCAAATTATAATTAAAAATAGCAGCACAATTAAATTGTTGCCCAAACAAAAATAAACCGTTTACACACACGAGTGTGTGCTGGTTGACGTGTGTGTGTGTTTGTGTGTGTGTGTGTCTGTGTGTGTAGCTGTGTTTGTTTATAATTTGGCGCACTTAATTAACAGAAATCATTTGCAGGAGAGAACAAATAAACATATATTTTGAGAGGGGGTAGATTGTGGAGTAACCGATCTAAATAATTTGATTTGAATGCAAGTCTGAATGGAAGAAAGTCTTCTTAAAGTTTTTAATTTGCTTCTAATATTCAAGAGAGCTGAGTTCTTGGTATGCAAAGATCATGAATGTAGATAATTCCTGGACTCTAATATCTAAAAACTTTATTTTTGTAAGCTTTTCATTTAAATTATGCTTTTTTAAATTCATTTCTTAATCCAAGTAAAAGCTAAAAGCTTACAATGAGCTTTGATCCTCGCATTTAGACTTTCTTTCATACTCTTACTTTTATAAGTTAATTGATTTAGTCCACTTCTTTTGATGAATGATCAGTACCTAGGATTAACTAGAGTCAAAACTCCTAAACAGCTTAGATTGTCTTTAAAGCATTTTCTTCATTCGTATATACACACTCTTTAGAGAAGTTACATTTCATTTAGACCACTTTTCTTTCTGATTCCCCGGGGCACAGTCAAATCTGATTTACGGGTATAGTTTGATAAATGAATATCGTTTGCAGTTTTGTGCTTTTCAACCCATTTCGAATGACAACAATATTATCATCAATAACTCAAGTGAAAAGAACTCATCATCATTTAATTTAAACTGTTGCTGCTGTTAAAATTAAATTACTCCAGAGTGAAAGAGAGAAAGAGAGGAAGAGAGGAAGAGAGATGGAGAGAGAGGCCATTTAATCTGAAGCTTTAATTGCCGTTTCGAATTCAATTGTGCGACCTTGAGGCCAACGCATTTTCATTCGTAACGCATTTTCATTCGCACCAAATAAACAAACGCTGACCTGGAGTCGCTCACGTGTAACCAGCCTCTTGCCCCTCTTCCCATCTCTCTCTCTCTCTCTCTCTCTCTCTGCCCTTCTCTTTCTGCCGCTGC